>PVIU01014805.1:0-50197 GCA_004026605.1 Ondatra zibethicus
AGGAAATTAATCTTTCGAGGTTATTTGATATTGACCAGACACAAATTAAACACATCCAGTTTTATATTTTTAATATAACAAAAGAAAAAGTGAATTTGTAAATCACTTAATGATGTAAAAGGAGCCACATAATAGCATGAGTTCTTATGGGAAGAAAATCTCAGGCAAAAACAGCTCTATCTACTTCAATAGGACATAGGCCATATACTCAATATTTCAAGTTTAGAATCACACATTCACTTTGAAATCAGTCTCATAATGGTCTTTAGTATAACTCTCAAATCTCTATTAACCCACAGCATTTTAAACACAATCAAGAAACAATTATCTGGTTGTGTCTGCATTTTCTACCTCTAATCTGGAGTAATTCAACATTGATTATTTATTTATTTATTTATTTATTTATTTATTTATTTATTTATTATGTATACAACATTCCTTCCATGTATGCTTGCATGCCAGAAGAGGGCACCAGATCTCATTATATATGGCTGTGAGCTACCATGTGGTTGCTGGGAATTGAACTCAGGACCTCTGGAAGAGCAGGCAGTGCTCTTAACCTCTGAGCCATCTCTCCAGCCCCAACATTGATATTCTTAATTTTCACTTTACATTCATAGAAAAAACTTTTAAAAACAACAATATTTTACCTCTTTCTCTCAAGAGATGAAGTCTATTTCCCCACACTTTAAATATAGCATTGTAGTGAATAATCATGTAGGAATTATTTTTAGTGAAACTGTTATATTTATTATTATTTTGTATGTGTGTGAGTCTGTGTCATGACACACAAGTAACAATCAGGTGATAAAAATGTGGATACATTTCTCAACCTCTGCCTTTATAAATTTTCTTGGACTGAACAAAGTGAATTAGGATTTTAAGCCAGGTACCTATACTTGCTGAGCAATGTCTCCTGTGTCTCTTGTGGGAATTATGAGCTCCCACACCAAGGAAACCTGCAAGGATCCTTGGTTCTCTTTGATATTGTTCTTTCTATATGAACAAATAAGGCGCATTTCAAGTAGGGTAACAGTCAGAGAGGTCCCAGTAACATGATTTCTTCCCTTCTAGCTCCCTCACACATGCCTTGACTCCAGGAAGACACCCTGTCTACAAATGTGCCAACATAGTATCAAGCCATCATGGCCCACCTTGAAAGCTACCCAGCTATTATCAACTAAATTGCGAAGCTACAGAATCCCAAGCTGTATAAATGAAATCTACTTTTAGTTCCCAATTCTGAGATTTCTATAATTTTAAATTTGTGGAGCAAATGCTAACCAATAAAATTAGAGCATACTAAACATTCAACTTTTATTTATTTGACTCAGAAACAATAGTATTGTTATATTTAAGGATATTTAAGCAAGTTTTTAGAGGTTTCATAGTAGAATAAGTGCCTGTTTTAAACAAATAATGTACTCAAAGGATTGAAATTCTCAAAGACATGAAAGGGTATAGAATAAAATTCCCTCTTACCTATTTATTCTCCAGAAGTTCAGTTTTCATACCTAGTTGAAAATTCTGTTACCAGATTTCGAAGTGTCCTTCCTAAGATATTTAAACCTTAGAGAAGAGATTTCTGTGTGTTATATGTACTCTGATTTTCATTTTGCTCCTTAAAAACAATCTGAATGTCTAAAACCCTTTGCCATTTTCAAGTCCTGGATCAAGAGATGCTCATTAAATCCGATTTACCCTGATCTCACTACTTAATTTATATCAGTTTCCCAAAGCACTTCTAATCCTCTTATGTGACTTTATTTTTTTCCCACCACAATATCACTTTCTTTTCATTTAGCCTTGTTCATTTCTTTTCGTTGTTGTAAGTTGGGTACTTTATTTCCTTTGACAGAGATTATATAGGCAAATTTAGCATGGAACTCACTATGTAGTCCAGGCTGCCCTTAAGCTCTTGATGTTCCTGCTTTAGTCTTCAGTGTGCTAGGACTAAACGTGTGCACAACACTGGAACAAAGTATCACGTTCTGGTCCACTGTGAGCATTAATTGTTGGAAGTGATATTTGCTCAGGTGATATTAGCTCTTGTGGTCATTGTGTTTTCTGGAGAAAGAGGTAAATTTATGCAATTAAAGATATATATTTCAAGCACCTAGCATATTGTGTACACATGTTAAGTACTCTATCAAAATTCTTGATTAATTGCAAAATTCTGAGAAATACTTCACAGAGAAAAATGAAAAACAATCATTGGCTTCATGTTTAGAGAAAATGCTTGATAATTATCTAATTAATCATTAATCTAATAATCAAGTATTTACTGAGAGCTGAGTAATGTGTCTTGGTTATATAAGGTATAAGATTATTGAGCATAAACTATATGAACTCTCTTCCTATTAAAAAGAAACTATCAGAGCTAAGAAAAAAGTCACAAGTATACAAGGTAATATACAAAGAGATATAAATAGGCATTGAGAACAATGCTGCAGAAGAGACTTTATACTAATATCTTAGAGAATTGGAAAAAAGGAAGTACGATGAAACATAGCAACAAATTGTTAATGGTACAGAAATGATAACTTCTGCTGAAACACTGAGAAACTTCCATTCAACAAAGGGCAACTTTGAAGGCTGGAAGAATACAAGTGAATGGAAGACAGGCAAAGAAGAACAGAGACAATGTCACAGAAATGAAGTCGCTGCGAACAGGTCACCAAAGGTCCTAAAACCTAACCGTTTAACTGGCGTTTGATAACCACCCAAGTTTTGTAAAGTGAAGTGCTCCACATGACTTGTGAAATGTGATCAATTAATAGTAATTTATGGTAGTCAGAGTGATCTTCATTGACTAGAAACAAACTATCTCCACAAGATAAAATGTATATATATGATATTTCATTTATATCATATATTTTGTCATAATCTGCCAAGTTTGGAGAGTACTAATAATGTGCTGGAAATAATTCTATTTTAGAAAATAAATATTTCTGAAGACATGGTAAATATGATTTTTACTATCTTTGTAATACAAACTGGCTTCAAGTCTTGTCTTTTTATTATATTTTTAGCGTGTGTGTGTGTGTGCACACACGCGTGCTGTTATACTACATACACATGTGTGAAGATGCCATAGGCCAACAACAGATGAGTTCCTCAATTGCCTTTTCACCTTACTTTTTGAGACCCTACCTTTTTCTGGACTTGAAGCTCACAAACTGTCTGCTCTAGCTGGCCAATGTTCCCTGAATACATTATTTTACAAAGAGTCTAAGGACCTGAAGGTCTGCAAGGGGGTGAGGCAAATGCATTCCTGGTTGAGCTTTGTGCTCAGTTCCAGTATTAAGATTTAATTCGAGTGAAAAGATCTGACCATGACTCATACTGAAATCTCCTTTCCCTTTTATTTCTGATGGTGATTATATTTAATATTCCTAAAAGAAGAACAGTGCATTTGGGGTACATTCAGAAAAGGTGCTGATGCATCTGATGTGCAAACTCATGTCCTGGGTATGAAACATCAACACTGGATCTATCTACCCTTACTGTAAATGAAAGATAGACAGGAATGTGCTCTCTACAAAGAGGAAATTTCTGTCCACAGATAATCTTCTTTTCCACTTTAAATGATTTTGTTGTCAAAATATATTGCAGAGTCTTCTAACACTATATTATTTATTAGAAAGAGAACAGGGCAAGTTGGTGGTGGCACATGCCATTATTCCCAGCACTCAGGAGGCAGAGACAGGTGGATCTCTGTGAGTTTGAGGCCCTGGTCAACAAAGCGAGTTCCAAAACAGGCTCCAAAGCTACAGAGAAACTCTGTCTCAAAAAAAACCAGAGAGAGAGAGAGAGAGAGAGAGAGAGAGAGAGAGAGAGAGAGAGAGAGAGATATTATTGGAAATTAAAAGGTTGAACATTTCTCAAACGCAACGAAAACCAAGTTCTGTTTAGATGAATTTAACTGCCCCAACTCAGACTGTAAGTAGGTGGTGGACCTAGATTTGGATAAAATGAGAATTATTTTTGAAGGACAGAACAATTAACAGGATTTGAAAAGAAAGGTCTTGTTCCACTGGATGTTAAACAAAGGGATTGGATTGTTAAGAAAGTTTGACATTAAATATAGTATAGTAAATGTTTCAGAGAAAATCAGTCATTTTTGTTGCTTTACAGTACTCCACATGCCTAGGTTGAATCATTGTAAGTGGAGTTGAAGAGGTGTGGTCAGTCCATGAACCACACAGCAACCATCAAATATCGAGGTTTAAGTACCTTTTTCATCAGCCTCAACAGCTGATGCTAATTTTCAATATACCTCACATTTCTTTGGGTCATGGTAAGACTACATGGATGTCTGAAGGATAGAATTACAGGTCAATAATGCATAATTTGCCAGAAATCAAGAGGCAAATAAGGACTCTTTCTTGAAATGTACAAGGAAGTATAGATATGTCCTCATCTTTATTTCAAACTAAGATCCCCTAGAACTTTGACAAAATAATTTATAATAAATTATAATGTGGTAATTATAGAGGTCTTCATAAATTTATACAATAGTATAAATAGTATAAATTCATTTTCCCTCTTTCAAGTGCTCTTATGTAGAGAAAGAAGATTTAAAGTCACTGACCATGAATTTAAGTGATAAAAAAACATACTGTTTCTCAACTGCAGATGCTGAACTGTACAAATGCTGAGAATGATTTATTTGTTTTGAAATATTTATGGATTCCAGAGCACAAGTATTTAAATATATATGGATGAGTAGTTACTATAGCAAACTAACCACATTACAATGGAAAATATAAAATATGTAATATGTAATGAATAATATTATATCAAAGTTCTCAAAAATCATTTTAAATATTAATTTGCATTATTTTCTTCATGTATATATGTGGTGTATGTTTGTGTGTTTCTGTGTGTGCACAGATGCCTAAGGAAGCCAAAGTGTGTGTCAGAAGCTCTGCGTCTGGAGTTAAAAGCTTTTGTGGTCTTCTCAGTGTTGGGTTCCAGTTCATCTGGGAACTGAATGCAGGTCTTTTAGAAGAAGGGAAAATGCTCTGAACCCATAAGACATCTGTCAGGCCTCAAGAATTATATTTTAAAATGTGTTTAAAGTTAATGCAAGAAATATAAATCTTCATTGGAATATTATGTTTTATAATTGGCAATATTCTACCTATGCTTCCACTTTCAGGAATCAGAAAATCAATTTGCATGCTTAGTTACAGCCATGAGTTAGCAACTATGATTAGTATTCTTTCTACTGCTTTTATCTGACCTCATTGTTTATTATGACTATTTCACCTATATTATAGGAATTGATGTATCCAAAGACATTTATATGAAAATTGAATTCTGATGTGAAATGAAATTTTAGAATATTTCAAATTAATATACATGTATGTGTTTTTTTAAATGGAAACATGGTGGTAAGTTAAAGTAATGCAGTTTTTCTATAATAAAAGCATTCAAGAAGAAAAAATTCTGACCATATACATTGTGCTTTGGTTTGCAATCTGTATCAATCACTTGAGGAAGTCAACTGATTATCTATAGCCACTAGTCATGAAATTAAAACTCTACCTTCAGTAAGGTTTCCAGGAAGTCAATTAATAGCACATAAATCAGTTTGCCCCAAATAAGCAAGATTTTACTAATAACTGAGAATTTCCCTAGTGTTTGTCACACCTTACATCATCAGAACTGAAGAAATCAATATTTGAATCTATGGCTGATCACACAGAGCACTCTGATGTTATTTAGCTCACACAGAATTTCTGTGCCTATAGCTTCTAAGTAGAGGGTGTTTGAAACCTCCTTCCGCATTATAAAGCTTTCCTGAAGTTTCATAAATTTTCTGTGAAAAATAAGAATCTGTTGATTCCTTATAGACTACTATGGTTTAATGAATCAAGACACCCGCCCCGAAAGGTCTCCATGAATTCCCAAAAATAATTTGCCAAACAAAAAACAGAAAGCAATTTAGAGAAAACTATGCCCAAATTCCCAAATATTGTTTACAAATGTTTGTTTTCCTTTAAAGGGAGATATAATATAAAAATAAATATTTTGCATTGGCATAGATCTTGGTCTATTGATACAACTTTAAGGTTAATTTTGGTATATGTATTTCTGCTCTTGTTTAAGGTATTGCGTTTGTACAGCTCATTTAATGTTAGGGTTTCTAGATGTACAGAGAACTATTTCAGATAAATAGGTATTCTTCAAATCTTTCAAAGACATATAAAATATGGCATTTAAAATGTTTTAAAAATTTGGCTTTTCTCAACAGTAAGACCTGTCTGCCTCTGGCAAATCCAATTACTTCAGAGAGGTTAATAGACATAAAAAAACTTGTTTTAAAATTTGCCTTTAATATAATGAGGCTAGTTATTTTGGCAAGAAACTGCTCATGTCTGGACTGCTTAATCATAGGCTGTATAAACTGGGCATACAGGACCCACAAAAAAAATGACTACTAAAGTTGCCTTAAATAGGCGAGATGGTCCTTCCAGTTTCCTGTTTCATAAAAGAGTCTTCTAGACATTCTAAAGGACACCCAAAAAAGTGATTAACAAACTGCCAGTATAGGCAAAACTGTCTTTAAAATTTCCTGCTTCATAAAATGTCCACCAAATACTATGGGCCTGTCGCTAAAGATGGATACCCCAATGTTACAATAAAACTTTTGATGACTGTCCAGACAACAAGATGTCTCTGTCAATTCTAGAGTTTTAAAAGTTGCTTACAATGCACTTCCTGCTTACTTAGGTAATATTATATTCTTCTGGAGTCTTTGGTAGAGTTAAATTATAAAAAAAATAGATTGATATGAACCTTTAGACTCACAAAGATGCGATAAATTAGCATATTTTCCTTAATTTGCCAAATGTAAAAGGGCTAAATATTATAACTGTAATTCTTGCTTAATAGCTGTCTTATTGTATGTAATCTTTCTATGTTAATGTTAAATCCTCCTTTTTAAGTAGACAAAAAAGAGGAGGTGATGTGGTTTTCCCCTCTGTATATGCTTTGAATATATTTTATTGCCATTGGTTAATAAAGAAGCTTTTTTGCCAATGGCTTAACAGAGTAAAGCCTTGCAGAGAATCTGAGCAGAAATGTATAGACAGAGTAGGTACAGTTGAACAGATGCCATGTAGTTGCTGAAGGAGACAGACTCCCTGGAACCTTATTGATAAACCATGAGCCTCACAGTAAAATACAAAGGCATGGCTTAATTTAACACGTAAGAGTTAGTTAATAAAAAGCTTGAGATTATAGGCCAAGTAGTGTTTTAATAAATATAGTTTCTGTGTGATTACTTTGGGTCTGAGCAGCCAGGAATGAACAAGCAGCTTCTGCCTATATGCCTTTATTATTTTCAAACCACTGCAATTTATGGAAAAGACTTATCATCTGTAGAGTTTTTTTTTCTTTTCTCTACTTTTCCTATTCGACTTCATTTTATAATGATGATAATTCCAGACTAATTCATCATACACATTAAGGAATATTACATATGATTAGACAAAATTATCTGACATTGAGTCAATTTTAAAATAAATTGTTCAATAAATCATGTAATTAACTATGTGCTGTTTTGAAAGTACAAAAAAAGAGAGGAGTATATCATAAAGGTGGGTGACCCAAAAAATGGACCAAAACTCAAACTTAAAATATTGTTGTTAATGGGCATTTCTGGGATACTGCTAAATAGAAAACTAGAAGAATTATTTTTGGGAACAACTTGAAACTTTTTTGGCAGTTGACCTATATATATATTAGATGTGTGTGTCTGCATGTGTGTGCATGTGTGTGATAGAGTGAATGAGGGCAAATGCATAACAATGCATGTTAATGCATGTGTGTGGAGATCACATGACAAACTTGGGTGTCATTCTTCACCTTGTACCTTGTTTAAGACAGAATCTCTCTCCTCTCTCTACTACTTTTATATTTTTCAATAATATACATAAAAAATAATTTTATACTATTCTGAATCTGGTTTTCCCTCTTCTAAGTTCTCCCAGATACTCCCCACCTAAAGAAACTTTCTTCTGTTGACAAAAGCTTGAAGTAGACATCTAGATATTTTGTCATGGCATCTTCTAGACTAGCTGACCCTTCAGCTGCTAGGGCTTTTCCTTCCTTTATGTCTTTTCTTGCAGTAGGAGAACTGATCAAATGTACTCTACTGCATCCAGGGCTATGTAGATCCTCTGTATTTCATATAATGTGTAATACTTATGAGATAAGGACTATTAACCAGTGAGCTATCACCCCAGCTTCTAAGTACTTTATATAGCTATATTTCTAGAACCCTATAATGGGTATTTACAGAATAACCTAGCACATAATTTCTTTTAGTTTGCCCTTTTCCTTCCTCCCTTAGGGAAGTATTCCAGCATCTGACATCACTAGCCTCTGGATGGGTACTTTTTCATTCTATCCAGTTTGTTAATTTGGTTAACATATCCAAACTCACATCAATATATCAAAAAATCTCTAGTTCCGTATAGACTTTTATAGTTGAAAAAAAGTCACTGTCTGCTTCATTGTGCTTGACCCATTTAAAACTTCTTCTCCAGTCACTAAACATTGTAAAAACAACCTAAGCTCATATATTCCTTACTACCACTGGATATGACAAAATATTAGTCTTCTCCAGCTCTTAAGATCTCTATCTATTTGAGGCTGTTTTACCAGAGCAATTATTCTGAAATCGTTCTCGGGCATTTGTTTTCCACATAGGACTCAGGATAGCACACACATTCATTCATCAAATACATAGTTTATTGTGTTTATAGTAATTCTTAATGATTATACAGTCTTTTATCAATTATTGTAATGTATCTTGCTGGCGTGAATTATAGTTATTTGATTAGTTTCCAGTTCAAGATTTGAAGACAATGCCATAACTTTTTAAAGGACTATTTGGATGAAAATAAACCCACCTGAGTCCAACTACATGTTTAGCTGTGGTACTGTTAAATGAAGAAGAAATGAAATGTGTATTTTCAATGGTATCTCTAATTAAAGACATAAGCAAATGTGGGCATCACTCTTGTTCCTGGTATTTAATTCTATGATGAATGTGATGGTTGTTGGGTTCTAGTTTCTAGACTTGGAGTGTATGGCACTGCTGTTCATGGGAATTTCCTAAACAAGTGTAGTGGCATGGGCAACAAACTCTGCCAGGCAGCCGGCATGTTTTGTAGAGGTCTGTAAGAACCTTCATCACTTCAGTTCCCCTGGAGATTCAGGCATCAAAAGTGAAGGAATTATATGTCCAAGATGAGGATTTGCTTTGTTGTGACTGTTGTCTTGTGGGGTTGGGAATGTCTAATGCCTGGGTTTTGTGAGTGCACCTCAAGCATTCTATTATTAAGGTCTATGTTCTTCTTAATTTGTAGTTTTACTTTGTGGCAGCATCCTACTAAATTTCCTAGGTTGGCCTGGAACTTTATATTCTCTTGCCTCAGCCACCTAAGTGATTGGAATTGTAGACCTCAGTCAAGTGATGCAGCTGAAGAAACATTTAGAAATACTGTCTTAAATATGACTTGCATAGAAAAAACAGTGAGGCTCGTTTTAATTAGGTGACAATATGTCCATTCCCTAGAGATCCTTGGAAATAATTAAAGCCTTGGTTACAGGTTTACCTGTCAGCTTGAACTTCTAACTGTTTAACCAGATTTGACATGAACCAAACTGAAACTTTTTGAAGGACCTTTTAAAATACCACAATTTCAAACCTCAGTCCTATAAAAAATGTAATACAAAGAAGTTACATTTTTCCTACTGAACTTTGCATGGCATTTTATACCAATATCACAATCTCACAGGCACAGAGTCCCTCTAATAAGCCTTGTGAGTTTGGACCTACATAGCTACTGCCTTTGCTGACAAGTCTTTCTTTATCTGCTTGGTTATTTGGACAGGAGGTTCTGAGATCACATCATGGCTCTACAACATGACTTTAATTATTCCATAAAGTTAGCTTTTTAAATTTTTTTTGCTGTTAGAAACTGATTGTTAATATATTAGCCAAGGAACATGTTGTTATATGTAGAGCATACAGATGTACAACCCGATTTCCTGTTGATTTAAATCAAATGCTTTTCCATTGGTAGTACTTCCAGTTACAGCTGGCCTGAGGCAAAATTGTGAAGTAGGTTAAGCTACTTTTAGCTTCTTCCAGATTTCTGGAAGGGCCTGTATAAGAAAAGGTAATAGACTAAGGATGATTCATACCTAAAAAGAAAGCTGTTTTCTTATTCTCGAAATAAAATATAAGGGAAATGACCTTAAATGTCACATGCATTATCTATTATATTGTACAATGCTTACAAGTATTATTTATTGAGAAGAATTTGGATATCAAAGTGTTAGAGAAGCCAAATGTATGATGTATCTTTTGGAGCCTTGGGTAATTGCTTTGAAGGTGTGGTTTTAGATCAGGGGATTCAAATCAGTAATCATGGTCATTTTCCAAGGAGAACTGGCACCGCCATGTTCCTGACATGGTCAAAGGCTGGCAGATGGCCTTATATGAGGCAGGTGTGATCCTGAGAGTAGGAACAGAATCCTAGGGGACTCTGAAGTCTTATGTGATTACACAGATTTGGAGAATTTCTAGGTAAGTTTTGAAAGAAAACTTCAACCCTTTTAGAAAGACAGTGAAAGGAGACATAATTTTTTGTCTGGAGTAACAGCCATAAATCTAAAAGGTACTTACATGACCAGAGCATAAGGCACCTATCTGAGTGACAGGTAGATTATTCAAGGAAGGTAAAAATGAGAGTTCAACTTTAAGGCCAGATTATAATTGCTGAATAATTTATACCAATCCTAAGAGTATTCATTTTATCGAAAGCTGAGAATGGAAACAAGTCCTAAGAAGAGAATTGACAAAGTTTCATTTTACATAAGTTAAATGTATGTACTACTAGAAACTAGAGTAGGGCTTGACCAGAGGATTAGAGATTTTTTGTAATATATAATTAGGCACGTATACATACATCGTATGTGTGTGAATGTGTAGCAGAGAAGATTTAAACTAAAATATTAAAATGAAACTCTGCATTCTAGGCATAGATACAGATTTAAAAAATTATCAAGAATTCTTTGCCTATTGTTAGTATTTCCAGAAACACCAAAGGTGGGGCAGTTAAGTGACCTGTTATTTATCAGGTTATCCTAATCTAATAGCTAGTCCTGTGAGCAACTGGAACTTAATCCTACAGGGAAACCGTGAAACAGTGTTTGATGTCAAATGTACACACACCTCAACTGAGGTTAAAGGAGGGGCATTTACCAATCACTAGGGAAGTCTTACTTGATTACATTTCATCACTTAGGGTATTATGAACCCTCTGTTTCCCAGGTGTTAAAAATAAGAGTGGGAAATGGATGGAGGGTATGAAAAAGTTATGTAGCTATGCAGTCAGAGTATCACAGTGTCTAAAACTTAACATAGTCAACCATAATCTTCCAGTTTTCACATGGACCTTGTTTACTTTCAAACCATGTTCTTAGTCCAAATGTCATGAATGCACACTTCTCTATGCAAATTTTGCTTCTCATATAGTTTTAAAAATAAGGACATTTTAATTTGTTTTTAGAAGATTGAAATGAAAGCTAAGATAGTATTTATCTATATGCAGCCCATGGCCAGGATAAAGTAGCTTTTAAAAGTATAGTCAAGCTCTTCTATACACCCCTTTCTAACACAGGGAAATGTATCCAGTACCTGTTAAAGATGTATATTATATTTTTCTGCACAATACAAGATATCAACAGTATTGGCGTTTATGTTGTGTAAATATTGTTCCTATTTAGCCAAATTCCTTGAGTTTTGTTTACTAATAAAGTTAAAATCGTCCCATCTCCCACATCAAACACACAGTGTCCTATACAATCAGTAAAATTTGAATTAATATTTTTTCAAACAGGTTATAATTATTTTCACCCCCACAAAACTGAACTTGAAAGATCAAAAATGTGGGCAACAGGTTATAGAGACTTATTAGAAAAATATTTTTAAAAAGCAAGTAAGATTAAAGGTGGGGATTAAATTAGTAAACATTTCAAAACAATAACATGTTCTGATACCTACTGCCACATCATAGAGTGTATGTTCCTGGAGTGCAGGCCACACATCAGAGCTGTGATGGTTGATAGTCAGTCTCTCCACCTAAGCCTGTTGTGTTACTTTGTATTTTGTTTGATTCTTAATTTCACTTGAGAAAAGAATGTTTCACAACTAATGGTGAATTTTCAAAACAATAGATGAAGCCTCTATTATATGTCTTCATCTTGACACAAGGATGAGCAATTTTAATTTTTATTACTATGTTTTCTCCTTCCTTTCTTCTATTGAGAGAGCAATAGTTGCTCACTTTGTGAGTTTGTTTGCCTAATGATAAAGTGAAATATAATTATAAAGAGCTTAGAAGAAAGTAAGGTGTGTATTGTTTTGTGTGTGTGTTTCTGTGCATACGTGTGTGTGTGTGTGTGTGTGAATTAAAGTGAAAATGTGTGAAGAAACACAGTAAGAAAAATATTATGATTATCCCAACACTGTAATACCAGGCAGTAAGATTAATAACTAGCCCTTCCTCCTTAGAGGTCAGTCCTTTTGGCAATCATGTCAAATACTGAGTACAAAAACAACCTAGATCAATTAAAGAATGCAGTGGAAAATCTTTCATCTGAGAACTATCAGGTACGGCTGTTAAGAAAATAACGTGCAGCACTATCCTACTTGAACATATTTTTTGTGGATAACATACTCAGACTTATTAAACCAAAACAATATTTGTGCTGGGTGGTGGTGGGGCACACCTTTAATCCCAGCACTCGGGAGGCAGAGGCAGACAGATCTCTGTGAGCTCGAGGCCAGCCTGGGTGACAGAGTGAGTTCCAGGACAGGCTCCAAAGCTACAGAGATGCCCTGTCTCAAAAAACAAAATACAAAACAATACTTAATAAATTGTATGAGCTTTATAGGCAACCCACAAAGTTTACCTGCAAATGCATCTCTATTTTTGCTTTTAAAATATTTTATTGAATTTTTATGTGTATAAGAATTACACCTACATGTACATATGTATGTATTTCCATCCATGTGTGCAGTGTCTGAGTAGGCCATAAAGCTTTTTATTCCCTGGAACTAGAGTGATTGTAAGTTGCCATGTGAGTGTCAGGAGTTGAACTGGTTCTCTGGAAGAGCTGCCACTGCTGCTAATCTCTGAACCGTCTCCTCCAACCAAATATACATACATATATTTATTTACAATTGAAAAATTGAAACATTTATTGCATGGTCAGTATGTTAGTTATACTCCTTTGTACAAATAAATTCCCCTATATAGTCTGTTGGATCACATTTAATACTATGCTAGATTTACTTTTCCTCTACAATGAATGTTTTGCACCATCCATCCCAGAGATAGATATATCAATAGTCTTGTTTCCTGTTCTTTTCCAATGGAAAAATTTTATTTTTATTTAACCATTGAGTCATCATTAAGGACATATTCTATTTTTAGCATTAAAATTTATTCTGGAAGCAAATATAATTAATGGCCTCAGGACATCATGTTTCATCAATTTTTTTATCGAGGGTCATTCACATTCACAGCATATAATGAACAATGTAGTATGCAGAGATGGAAATCTCCAATAAAGTAATATTTTATGCTCTTGAATTTATTTTCACAATACACACAATCACACACACACACACACACACACACACACACACACACACACAAAGGCTCCATCAAGGAATGTTTTATTAGTTATTTATGTTGTTCTTTTTTTTAAAAAGGGGGTGCCAGCAGCTTGCTGCAGGTCCCTGAGACCACATGGGCACTGCGGCGGGCAGGTGGCAGGGCTGTGCAGCGGTATGGGACAGACAAGAGAGAGACGGATAGACGCGCCATGCAGAGTTAAACATTTATTAGATGGGTGATGGAGGGAGGAAAGAAGATAAAGAGATAGAGAGAGACAGAGAGAGAGAGAGAAAGGGGGAGGGAAGGCAAGCGGCTGCTGCTCCCGTGAGAGTAGGATAGGAAGAGAGGAGAGAATTGGGGTCAGAGGCTGGAAGCTGGAAGGGAGTGGGCGTAGCCTGTCTCTTAAGGGCATAGGCCAATAAGAGGCCAATACTACAATTTAGATTTATCACTCAATTTTCTGTATGTGAGATAGCCATATTTTTTCTAATAAGGAAGATATAGGACAATGTATTTAGAATAGACAAATCAGTGCAGGAAACTCCTTTCATGATCAGAATAGATTTTATGTTGTTGTTCATTGTTCACATTTATTTGTTTTTCATAAACAGACATACGCACATGCATACACACAGCGATAACCATTCTGTAGTTAGTATGTGGTATTCCTTCTGTATATTTTCTCTTTCTTCTTCTGTTTCTGTCTTCTCACCCTCCCTGACCATGTGTGTATGTTTGTTTATCCATCCATTATTTTGTTTTTAAATTACATAGTCAAATGAGGGTCACTTCTCAATTGTCATCCTCCCTTGATGTCAAGGTACTTATTCTATCAGGATCATTTTTATCAGCATGCATTCTTTGCAACAGCAGTGAAAATATGAGTTAAAATGCCCTCAATACCTCATGTCCTGATTTTCTCACTTTCTCTCATCAGATGATTTGTGAACTGGAATATGTTTCCTAATAACATCCTACGAAACATATGGCATCAGTAAGATTTTATAGGAAAAATGAATAAGGCACAGAGAGTTAGATATCTCTCTTAATACCACTCAGTGATAAAAGTTGTTCAGTGGTATTTATACACTCAGAGACTCATTGTTCTCCTTCTTTACACTTCATTTGTTTAACAAATATTTGCATAAGTGCAGTAATCATTCTAGCTGTGGGGATGTGTCAGTGAAGATGTAAAATGAGACAAAAGTTAATTCATTTTTCATGGAGCTTTTGTCCTCATATGAATATACAAGCAAGAAAATCAGACACACTCAGGTAAATGTAGGCAAATGTTTACTGATATGCATATATATACATATATATATGTTTATGTGTACCTGTATAGATATGCATATGTCAAATATGCTTGTTAATATCCATACATCAGCAGAAACTAGTATGAATACCTTAAGAAGATACATGATTAATTCTAGGAAGAGTATGAAGGAATGAATTGACCCTAAGGCTCTCTGGTACACATTGAGAAAATAAAAAGAAAGAAAGAGAACTACTTATGACCATTGCAAATATAACTTTCACTGAACCTTAGAAAGTGTCTCTTTCTGTTCTTAATTTCATCATATGTCAGAAAAAATTTGTCTCAGATTTCCTCTACTATGCACTTAACTTCATGACCTTGGCTCTACCCAATACAGCACCATCAGTTCTCCTTGTCTTGCCCTGACTTTCTGTTTCTTCCTACAAGTTATCCACTTTTGCTAATTTTTTGTGAGACAGAAATTCTTTATACTGTGCACAAATATGGGGTTATAACAATTTTAATGATTAAATTTCATATTCAAATCATGATGTAAGCATTGCAAAAAATAAATAATAAAAGGGACAAGTTTTTGAAATTATTCTGTACGTCTAAAGCTTGGTTATCTTTCTACCTTCTAACTGGTCTTATTTCTTTTTGGATGCTGCATTTATGCTAATATCTGTCACAGATATATTGTGTATGTTTGCAGAAAATTAGCAGTATGTTCGGTGGAGATGGAAGAAATATTTTGATAGATACCAGCTTTCTCAACCTAATTACATAGACATAGCTAATTTTACCCATCAACTATGCCTAAGTTCAGTGCTATTCCTAACACTTTTGCAAACTTAAATTTAAAGTATTTTTGACACACTTCCTTCCCTTTCCCAAATCATGCATTAATATCTGGCCTGCTAAAAATAGGAAAAATGAAGCCTATTTTAAAATCCTTTCTATTAAAAATAAAACATCCATGCATAATTATTACTATTGGTTTTAAATACCTACTATGTGCTAGGAAATGGCATTTCTTATACTTTATGTTAAATCCATTCTTTACAATATTATTTATATTTAATTATCTAAAAGATAAGAAAGCTTTTTAGATTAATAGTATAGTATATTGAGACACTTTGATCAAGGTTTTTAAATTTAGATACATTCACTTCATTTTTTTAAAAAATAAATTGATTTGTCTATAAAAAATGCACCAGCTAATTGTTGACTTCATTCTTTTAAAAAATAACTTCATAAAAATATTTTAATTAAATATCAGCCTTTGTTTCATGACCCAGTTTGGAACTGAGAATGACAAAGAATCAGAAAGAACGGTGGAAAGGTGGGAGAGCTGGCATGTGCTCACAAGGAGACTGAAATTTAGGTCTTGTGGTGCTACTTACAACCTAGACCTTTTTGTACAATGTGAAGATGTGTCATTCTGACTGGTTCAATAAAAGATGAACAATCAGTAGCTAGACAGGAATTTTAGGCATGAAAGATGTTAGGATGAAGAAGGGGGTGTTACCAGCCAGATGGCGAAGAAACAGCATGGACATTACCAAATAAAGGCAATAAAGACAGGAGACAAAAAGTAGATTGATAAAAATTGATTTATTTAAGTTGTAGGACCTAGTTAAAAATGATCCTATGATATAATCAAGCTTTATTTTTAATTAATAATTCTTCGTGTTGTGATTTGGGAGCTGGCAGGCAGGGCAGAAAAATATCCTATTACAAATGGCACCCAAAATTTGGCCACATATATCCACATAAGACCTGAGAAAGCTTTAAAATAGTTCTAAATATAGAAAAAAAATTTAAAAAGTGGAACCAAAATGTGGCTTCCTAGTCTTGTCTCCCTCATGCCGGCTGCAATACAGAGATAGGTCTCCCAGCAGCTGCCTGGGTGTGCCATTAGCTAAACCACATGGCAGGTTTAAGGTTTGGTTCATACAGACAGAAAAGGTTACAGATACACAGTAAAGCAGGCTAAGATGAGAAAAATACCTATGCAGAGGTTAAAGTTTATTTAACAATGTGCTTAATCTTAAGAAACAATTGTGAGTAGTCAGTCATAGAAAAAATAGTTTAAAAATAAAATCTTTTAAAAAAGAATAAAGTAACCTTTTAAAATTCATGTAAGGATGACAATTACACAGAGAGTGAATCCTATATAGTGCTTTGTTAACTTTGATTTTTTTAAATGCTAATGTATGAAAAAAACAATAGCTGCAGAGACACTTTGGATTATGGAAGCTACTAAATTAAGCCAACCTATGTATTTTTAAAATTTCTTAACTTCAAAATGGAAGATAAACAATGTGTTGCATTAGAGGAGAGATTATGCTTTTGTTTTCACAAGAAATGTAATACTGTGGATTCCTTCCAGATGAATAGAGATCAGATTTGACTGGGGGAAGACCCCTTGAAAATCCTGGCTACAGACATAGAGAAATATGTCTTAAATAGCTACAATACAGGTAAGCTATATTTTATCTGTTTAAACATAAAACAAAAACCATATTTAACTGGCTTGTGTACAACATGCAATCTATACTTCTGTTAATGCAGATATGTGTTTTATTTTTAAACTTTTATGTATTTTTCAGAGCAAGGGGACAAGATATTAATGAAAACAGGTAGCCCAAGTAATCCAGTCTTTCAGAGTGCCTCTGTTACAGTTTTCTCAGAGTTCTACATCCAGAACAGCTTTAAGGCTGATGGCTGACATTGTTCAGCCTTAACCATTACTTCAAACAGGACTTCATATAAGCGTTGTCCCTTCCCATTGCACAGAGAAGGAACAAAAAATAATACACCTAACTCTTCCAGGATATGACCACATCCCAAATTTCCCAGGGTCTCCTAGAAATGCAAAGACACCAAACATCAGGCAGTATTCTAGAATATACAAAACCCACATTCTCAAGAGGTGGGGTGGATGACTTCTGGTCATTTGATTGGTATAGATGTTTCTCATCATTTAGTGCATTGGTTACAAGCTGTTATTGGTCATAATAAAAAAGAAGGTAAACAGAGGACTTAGATTTAAGGATCTCTTTCTGAAGTAAAAAGGTGGAGTGTAGTTGAGAAATGATGAGATAAAAGGGTGGATTGTAGAGTTTACTTTTAAACAACCACTAGTCTCAATATTTTACATTGGTATGGAGTTTGGTATATTGATATGAAATTAAGGTTATTTTTGTTATACTGTATCTATGTTTCTATTCTTGTTTAAGGTATTGTACCTATGCAGTTCATTTAAAAAGGTGATGTAATATCTTAGACTTTGAAAGCTATTTGGGATAATAAATACAGGTTAGTAGTAAGTTGCCTATTACAACTAAACTTATAGTCTTATTAGATATGCTTTTAAGATCATAGAAATGTATTTTAGGTAAACAGGTCATCTTGAAACACTTCAAAGACCTACAGAATATGGCATTTAAATTATTTTATCAGCATAAGGTTTCTAATGACAGTGAGACAGGTCTGCTTCTGGCAGCACCAATTTACGTCAGAGAAAATAATAGGCATTGAACAACCTCCATATGGAGTTTTCTTTCTTTAAGGCAATAGCTAGCCATGTGGGCAGGATGCTATCCTTTCCTCAACTGCTGACAGTATGCAGGACACAAAGAAATGTGACTGCTGAACTTGGCCAAGACAAAGCAATACAGTCCTTGAAAAAATGTTGCTGCACAGAAAAATCTGTCAGATATTTTAGAACTGTAGGACAAAGATGGAAGACCTAACATTGCAGTGGAACCATGGCAATTGTCTGGGCAGCCAGCTGTTTCTTTCATTTCATTTTGCTTTAGAAGTCGCTGGCTTTATACTTCCTGTTTACTAAGGTAATATTATATCCTTCTTGAGTCATTCATAAAGATGAAGACTAGATAGTTATAGATATCTTTAGTTAGGATAGACAGTAAATTATTTATAGAACTTAGAACTCACCAAGATATGATAAATAATATATTATTTTTTTGAACTTGCAAAATAAAAATGTGTTGCAAGGGGAGCAGGTGTGGTTCCACTGCAATGTTAGGTCTTCCATCTTTGTCCTACAGTTCTAACTGACAGATTTTTCTGTGCAGCAACATTTTTTCAAGGACTGTATTGCTTTGTCTTGGCCAAGTTCAGCAGTCACATTTCTTTGTGTCCTGCATACTGTCAGCAGTATGCTAGCCACCCTGCTAGCTTACATCCAAAATTATCACACAGAAACTCTATTAATTAAAACACTGCTTGGCCATTAGCTCTAGCCTCCTATTGGCTATCTCTCACATCTTGATTTAACCCATTTCTGTTAATCTGTCTTGACCATGAGGTCGTGGCTTACCAGGAAAGATTTAGCATGTCTGACCTGGAGTCTCCATGGCAGGCAGCTCTCTCTCTGCTTTCTTCCTCCCTGAATTCAGTTCTGTCTTCTCTGCCTCCCTAAGTTCTGCCCTATAGGCCAAGCAGTTTCTTTATTGATTGATTAAACAATGAAAGCAACACACAAACAGAAGGACCTTCTACACCAAAAATGGACTGAACATTGTGAATAAAATTTTTACCTGATAATTGCTTTGTTATAACTGTGTTAGAGTTAAACACTTTCCTTTTTATTTAGATAAAAGAGGAAAATGTTGCAGAATAATCTTCTTGGACTTTGTGAAGTAGAGTCATTCTTCTTGGTTTAATCAAAAGCTGAATGGCCAATAGCTAGGTGGGATTTTCTGGCACAGGACTCTGGGGAGAAAAAGGGGAGAATCACCAACCAGTAAGAAAAGAAGCAGCATGGATAGTATAGAGTCAAGGTGATAAAGCTCCAGGGACAAAAATAAAAGCCATGATAAAATGGATTAATTTAAGTTATAAGAGCTAGTCAGGAACATATCAAAGCTATCACCAAGCTTTTATAGTTAGTAAGTCCTTATGCTGTGATTTTAGAATTGATAGGCAGAACAGAGAAAAATCTGCCTACACCCAGATAAATTAAAATAAAGAATTTCTGTAAGCCAGGCTAGGTACTGCATGGGACACTATGATACATCCATCTCAATCTACTAAACATGTGCTTTTAAAATATATTACTAAATGAAAATCTGACATTTATCCTACAAAATAACAATACTACTGCTAGTAAGGCAGTGTGATTCAGATGGAAATAAGAAGTGCTTTCATTATCATGATTTTCTTTTGCTGATTTACTATATGTATAAGCTGATTGACAATTCCAGTCATTGTTGCCATGAAGAAGACTATTCTGTCAAGTATCGTCTGTAACCATTTTAAAAGAAGTCTGAGTAAGGATCACATCTTTTCCTGAAAAAATAATCTACACCTAATGATGTCTCATAAGTTCAAACATTGATAGAATAATATGTTTTATAATGAGTTCTTTAAGCATGAAAGAGGTGCCTCACAGTATACTTTTCCAGACACATCACTCCTCAATGAAATGTTGTTTTATGAAACAGTTAAAAATGTGATTTTTGACTGAGGCTAGTAGAACCAGTGTTCTTACTTAGACCAGTTACAACAACTTAATTCAGGCATTGAAATTTTCCAGAGGCCATTCCACAGAGATATTAGGGTGTGTGATGTCCTTCTATATATGTGTTGCATTTATTGGTTGAAGACTAAAGCTTTTTAGGCCAATGGCTTAGCAGAGTAAAGACAGGTGGGAAATCCAAACAGAAATATATAGAGACAATAAGCAGAGTCAAAGACATACCATCAAGTCACTACGGAAACAAGACATGTAGAAAATGAGATAATGCTACAGCCATGTGGCAACAGAGAGATTAATAGATATTGGCTAATTAAAGATGTAAGACATAGGTAGAAATATGCCTGAGCCATGGACCAAATACTGTTGTAATTATTTTGGTTTCTGTGTGATCATTTGGGTCTGGGCCACCAGGAAATGAAGGTGCAGTCTCTGTTTAAAAATGGTGCCTAAACATTTGATAAGGATTTCCACATACAACCTGAGAAAGCTTTTCAAAAAAAGATTCTATATAGACAAGAATGGCAAAGCTTCTTGCTAAACATTTTACTCTAATAGGCTCTGTTTCCTGAAAGCAAGCAGAGTCATAGCTCCTTTAAGAAAGGCTTCTTAACTTACTGTTAGTAGCAAAAACCACATGATAGCTCTTTTAAGAGGCTCTGCTACCAAAAACTTAAATGGTGTTTATGAGTAACTGTCATCAGAATTCTTTGTGGTGACATGGACCTAGAAATTCTACAAAATTGTAGCAAAGTTTGTAGGGAAGAAACTGGTCTTTCCTGGACTGTGTGATAGTATACTGCATGAACTAGACATGTAGGGCCCACAGAAAAATGACTACTGAACTTTTCAAAAGATGGAATGGTCCTTTATGGTTCCTTCTTCACAGAAGAAACTGTGGGCAGGACATAGAAGAAAACAACTGACAAATTCTACCATTACAAGCCATAACAGAAAAGTCTGCCAGATGTTATGTACCAATAGGGTGAAGATGGATACCCCACCATTACAAAAGAAATTTGGGTATCTGGCCAGGCAGTGAGATGTCTCTATCATTTCTAGACATCTGGAAGTTGTTTACAACACACTTCCTGTTTACTTAGATAATATGATATCCTTTTGGGTTCTTTGATGGAGTTGAAGACTAGATAGTTATAGTTTTTCAAAGTTATGATAAAAGATAAATTAGATATAAAACTTTAAACTTGCAAAGACTGGATAGACAATAGAGTATTTTCCTTAATTTGCCGAATGTAAATGGACTAAATTTTGTAACTATAATTCTTGGTTGATAACTGTTTTGTATACATAATTTATTATGTTAAAGTTAAAGCCTTACTTTTTAAATAGACAAAAAAAACGGAGATGATGTGAAATGTCCTACTGCATATATGTTGCTTTTATTGATTGATGAATAAAGCTGTTTTGACCAATGGCTTAGCAGAGTAAAGCCAACCAGCAAATCCAATCAGAGATATAGATAGAAAATAGGCAGAGTCAAAGAGACACGGCCAGCTGCCTAAGAAACAAGACAAGCAGGCAATGAAGTAATGCCATGGTCACATAGCAATACATAGACTAAAAGTAATGGATTAATTTAAAATGTAACAGTTATCTATGAATGGCCAAATAGTGTTGAAATTAATATAGTTTCTGTATAATTATTCC
The DNA here is from genome assembly GCA_004026605.1 of Ondatra zibethicus. Taxonomy (NCBI): domain Eukaryota; kingdom Metazoa; phylum Chordata; class Mammalia; order Rodentia; family Cricetidae; genus Ondatra; species Ondatra zibethicus. Next base: position 22,145 of record PVIU01014805.1, read on the forward strand.
AGTCTGGGTGGCTGGAAAATGAAAGTACAGTCTCTGCTTACAAGTGAGACATAAGTATATCTGATTCTATTTTGCAATACAGGGAATAGGACTCAGAACCCTGTAGGTACTAGGTAAGTTTTCTACCATTGAATTACATCCTTAAGCCTGTCTTCAGTCTTATACCAGTGCTTGTCTCTCTTCCCAGACCAATCCTTGTATGACCAAATATGTATGTAACTAGTAGAATTCCTAGAAGAATACAGGACATAAAAACACTAGGGTTTGTTTCAGGATAGCAACAATATCTTTCATATTTGAACATAAATATATATTTACCTACTCAGAACTGCAATCACATTTGAAGTATATTTTCCTAGTTTTAAGTGATCATTCTAGAGTCTTTTAAAAAGAAACTCTTGATAATAAATAAAAGGGATAAAAGAAAAAAATTAAGGGCAATTATCAGAAATCTTCTACTGATAGCATATTATCTTTTCTTCTATTATCATTTCCTTGATGGAATTTTTATATTAAACTCAATGTTTCAGCTTTTATATTGTTACCTCATTTACACCTATTATTTAATGTAAGGAGGTTTCCTATCACTAAACTATTCTTAAGTATCACGTGAAAATTGTTTCATGTACCAGATATACCACTATTTATATACTAACATATTTTAAATAGAAAATATATTTTCTGTATTTCACAACATCAGAAATATTATGAGTTTTTTAATTTTAAATTTTCTTTCTCTAACATAAGCCTCTTAAAATAAAATACTGTGTGAAAAATTGAGGATTTTGTTAAGTTCTCAGTGCATCAACAAATACTTTATTTAAACAGTGTGTCATAAGTGGATGAAACTACTTTAATTTATAACTAATAGATCTATTTGATTGTTTAAAAACATGTTAATGTTTAAAAACTAATGATTTTACCCTCCAAGTGATCTTGAAAATTATTATGGGCATTTCCCCATGATATATATTTGCAGGGTTAATGTTTTATTTTTAGTAAATTCCTGCTCCTATGTACAACATAGGGATTTAAGTACTTTTATTTTATATATATGGATGTTTCACATCTATAGACCACATACATGCCTAGTGCCCTCAGAGATTAAAAGAGGGCATCATGTTCTACTGAAACTTGAGTTACAGAGGTTTTTAAAGGTGTTGAGTATGGGTACCTGGAAGAGCCATCAGGGTGCTCTTAACTTCTAAGTCATGTTCCAGCCTAGCCTGCATACATGGTAGTCTTGTGTTGCCCTAGTCATAAAAATCAATGGAGGATAGCATTGCTGTTCCAGGTCTATTGCTGTTCATGAGTCTATTTAGTCACTGTGTCGAAAATTGCACTGAGTCTAGTCTTGGAAAAATTTGTAGGTATACTTTAGGATCAGTTATCTGTGACTTTAGAAAAGTTTTCTTTATCCGGTCTTTAGATATTCAAAAGATTTTAGAGGGATTGTGTTTTGAAATGGGTTACAATCTAGGTTTATGTTTTCTATCATTTTATTTGATGTTTATAATAAAATGACACATATTTGTATTTCTCAGTATCTTTTGTGCCTCTCTCTCCCATGTGTATGTGTCTGTATGTACATACACACATTTCTTTATGTCAGTATAGGCATATGTGTGCCAATTTTAGCTTAAAACTAGAAGTCATTTTGCTGTGTACTGTTGACTCCATTTCTTCTGTTCTTACAATGACAGAACATGAAAGGAGTCTTCCAACACCAGGGCATGTTCAGGGTTTTTTATACTGGGCTGCAGCATCATCTGCCTGTTTCTTGAACTACCCTCCTACTACACTTTGTGTTGTGAGAGTACTAAACTTATTAACAATAGAAAAATGTTCAAAACTATTACAACACTTTAAAGTCATTTTCTCACCTTTCTGAAACAGATTTTCCAGAAATAAAATGCATGTGCTTTTATATTTGGGTATATTTTAAGGCAAAATACTTTTTCCTTAGTACACATTGACTCTGAGAAGTGGATATCCCATTGCAACTTAGCAGTCTACATGATCTGAAATCTGCCGGACTGCTCTACTAGAAAGATTTTTTGGTTTGAGCAAATATTCCTTTCCCCAAATATCCACTATTTCCATGACAAAATGAATGCTCCTTAATTGCCTATTTGTATAAGTGTTAAAAATCTAGATATCATCAAGGATGTCTAAGTTAAAATTGGACAGTTATACTGTGATGTGGCCTCTGTTTCAGGTTATTAATTTTATACTATGAGACTTGCAATTGTTGCAAGCTGCTGTTCTATCAAAGGCAGTAATGAAAATAAAAGCATAAGAGATTTAGAAACATTTACATTAAGCATTATAAAAATTTTTGCAAGTTCAAATTGGTGGAAGACTTCTTTCTTGACTGTGATATGGAACTGTTGCTCTATTATTAAATCAGATATCAAACAATATTCTTTCTTTGATGATGTGATAGCTCTTGTTCTGCTCTGGTTAGCTAATATCAAATCATGTATTCATAATATGCAGCATGTTGCCTGACAGACAACCGAATTACATAAACATGCCAGTCTTTTAAGATTTTGCTTTGTTTCTGAGATAGGGTCTTACTCTGAAGCCCAAAATTTCTGGGCTGTGAGGTTCTTTTGCTTCTTGCTCTAGAATAGTAGTCAGTACAGGCTAGTGCTATCATGAGAGGTAAGAACGTTTTTTAGTATAGGAATGTATATTTTCCATGCATCCAAAAACGGCAGGAAGCTGGATACCTATTTATTGTATATGGGCTTTTATAGTATCATTGCGTACACTTATTCCCTATGTCAACAAAACACTCAAATAACAAACAGTGAGCCTCTTCTCAGGCATATTCTGTTCACCTCTTTTCTGCTCTCTTTCCATAGGTCCCAGAGTCAAGTCTTTATGCTCATATTTATTGTAAAGATAAAGAGAGAAATGATTGACTGAATCCTTGTTTCCCACTTCTGAAATCATGCATTACTGATAATTTGGTGGATAGCCCATTCACTGTCTTACCACTGTATGCTTACTTTCTTTGGTCATATTGTCCTATTATCCTGTGTTCACAAAGTTCTTCTTACTCAAGTTTTTATTTCTTCATGGTGCATTTTCTATCTGTGTTTATCTCTAGTGTGTTTTTTTCTTGTTTGCTTGTTTAAGTTCTGTGCGTTACTTATGTGAGCTGGTTCAAATGTCTGTTATCTGAAAGTTCTTTAGTATTAGCAAATCTCTCTCTCTCTCTCTCTCTCTCTCTCTGTGTGTGTGTGTGTGTGTGTGTGTGTGTATGAGTGTGACTGTTTCTCTCTCTGTATGTGTTTGTCTCCTCTCTCCTCTCTTTTTCTGCCTCCTTGTCTTGATTTTTTATTAGTTTTCTGGGAAATGCCTCATGTACCCTAGGCCACCCTAAAAATCAAATTTTATATGCAGAGAAGATAACTTTGAACTCCAGACCCTTCTGCTTTCACCTCCCACATTCTGGTATTTTAGATGCTATAATATTTACTAAGCCAGACTCGTTCTTATAAATTTTTGTACAATAAGTATTCCCTAACTAACATTTTTCTCAGTTTGTAGTTACTTTTTGAATCATTTTTATGTAATAACTTGTAGAGCAACTTCACAGTGTTTTTCCATCTGGGTTATAAATTATATGTGAATAAACTTTGTGTATCTGACTTGATTATTATAACTCCATTGTATATGATGATTGGTAAATTAGACTTGTATCTGCATAAGAAATGAAGAAACCAAAGAAGGTCATGGAATTCATAAAACTGTGTTCAACAATTAATCCCTCTTTGAAGGAACTTTAGTAAGCAGTGCTTAATAAAATTAATTATTTAAATTTGATAGCAATGAAATCTGTTTCTGATTATTTAATAACTTACCTGAAAAAGATTTGAGATAAAAATTTAGGTTCAATTTTGCAAATCATGTGTCATGAATAATTTAAAGAAAGAAATTTAATAGTTTTGATTTGTTTGCCTGCTGAGCGCAGTTTGATTGATGTCATAACAACAATGACCTTCTTCCATTCTGGAATAGATATAATATCTCTCTAGAAAGAGTTTTCATTTTGCTAACTTAGTACATTGCTCCTATGCAGCCTTTGCACTGTGTCTCCCAATATCTTCATTTCAGTCTGATGTTGCAAGAGAAGCCTGCAGTTGATCAGAATTAGAACGACATAGATAATGGATCTTTGAGGAAGATCTCTGTTAGCTTGAAATGGTTTCTAGTTTGGGGAGACTTGTTCTCTATCTTAGGGTTGGAGAATACATTTACATTTTCTTAACTGGGCTTGCATATCTATAAAAAAGAAACAATAAATAAATCCACCAAAAGTCTAAGATGTAAAGTCTAGCATGAAAGACTCAGAGTACATTTTTTTTTTTCATAAAGCTAAGGTCAGTCTTAGGACATGATAAGTGTTTCTTAAACACATTTTCAGTGCTGGCCTGTATATAAGAATATCACGCATAGCTGACCTCATTCTACTGTTTAGGAACAAAATATATCTACATTATTAGGTCTCAGAGTTAAGCTTGTTCCTCACTTTTAAAATATTTCACGAAGTTATGATAAGAACAAGCACACACACACAACATATTTTATACATGCAAACCATGTGTAGTTAAAAAGTTATTCTGGAAAGTAGTCTCAGTGTTTAAAGGTACGTACTAGGTTTATAGAAGACCCAGGTAAGGTTATAAGCACTTACATCAGGTGGCTCACAACAATCATAACTACACTTCTAAAGGATCTGGAACCTTTTTCTGATCCCTTTGCCTGTACTACACTTAAACTCATGCAGACTCACATACACATACTCAGACATATAAATTAATAAATATGCCCTAAACAAAATAAAATTGAAAGTGAGGGGCTATGCTGCATAATTTTGGTTTTTCTCTATAATTCTCATAAACTTTGTTTTTGCACATAATTGGTTATGACATAAATCTATTCACTCATGATATTCTGGTGTTTATATAATCTGTTAAGGAAATATGATATATAGAAATATATATACATATATACATATATATGTACCATAGACATCTCAAAATTTCTAGTCTGGAGATGTATGGCATTCAGAAAAATCATGTTTTCAGTTCAATTGTGCCTTTGAGTTATTATTCAATGTTCTTTTCCTCAGAGAAGTAATTTTACAACAGTTCTTTTATGAAATAATTTATTATAGATGAATTGTCACTAGTATTATATTCATGCTATAACTATATTTTATTGAACTCCAATATTACCAACATTATTGAATAATAATTTAGAGTATTAATTTGTTTTAACAATTAATCCATATTTTAGAAATATCTAGGTGTCTATGAAAAAGATGTTTTACTTCACTGAATTAGTATGAAATTCAAACACCATAGTTTTAAGTAGCTTTAATAACTCAGTAATGTAGTACTTTATATTCTTACATATTGTAATATCATATACAATCTAAGAAAAAATACCAGATACACAAACCTGAATTGAGAATGAATAGTAAATAGAAAGAAAAACTATCAAAAAATAGTTTACAAGACTGAAAATGTATAAGGAACAGGATGTCTATTTGTAAAAATACGGTTCTAGTCAGGATAGGTTGCATAGTGTACTCTGTGAATAACCTGATTTCCATCTTCCCATATAGGTAACTGGCTAGTGACAGTTTGGCATGGTTAGCCCATCTACCTCTGTTGTATATTTTTAATCTCAGAGTTTACTTTTGCCTTTTAAAAATCATGGATGAGGAGGAATATAGATGAAAGCAAGACAAAGAAACAAATGTAGGCAAGCTTCAGTAGAAGTGGAGAAGCATGTGAGGCCTTTGATACGAGGAGAGCAATGAGATCTCAGCCTCTAGATTCATAACTACCTGGAAGCAGCTACATCTGTAGTAAGGTAATCCCCACCTCTGCCAGTCCAGCTTCAACCGTTAAACCCATTCAGGCTATTCCAAGAAGACAACCTGGATGAGCAAGTTTCTGTCCTGAAACTTTCCCTGACATTGATAATCTAACAACTGTAAGTCTTACTGTGGATCTATTTACTAAAATACATTTGAGTGCTGATTGCAAGCACAAATTCAGAGGAAAGCTATCATCAGACAAACAGAAATTGTTTTAAAATAACAATACCAGTTACTTATTTTGTCCTAAAATGAGCCACTAAAAATATTTCTTACCTTTTATTTTTAGAGATATTTAACTCTAAATAATTGAGCAAACCATCTGAATTCATTCATCAAATGACTCCTATATTAAACTATATTTATATAGAAAATATTACTATATAAGTGTATCCCTAGTGATGGATATGAGATAAATCATAAACTAAAGGCATTTCTTTTGAGAAATGGGAAATATTATCACATTATATTATTAATGACAAATTATCAGTGATAAATATTATCACATCTTTTTATTAAAACTTACAAAAATGTAAAAGAGAAAACCATGAAAACAAAACTGTAGTTATTTCCCCATTAATCTTTTAATCCTTTTTGAAAATACCCAGAGAGCTCCTGTGGCATCTCTTGTTTTCTTCCATAAATGCACTAACATAGATCTTTACAAATCTTAGAAGCAATATCTGACAGCTTAAACAGGTCAGAGAACATATTTATTCTTCCCAAATAAATGATAGTAAAGATTTTTGTAAGAGAAAAAAAGAGATGGTGAGATAGGGTCATCAGAAAGGTGAAATGCACAAAAGACTCCAAATAGATAAAAAATAAATGCCTGTGCTTGAACGGTGCTTCCACACTCCTTGTATGCTCGGAGTACAATGAACAGTAATTTGAACATAATTTGATGGAGCCAAGTGGGAGAGGATTTTACAAAAAGATCAAGATACATATCAGTCTCAGTTCCAAAGAGAGATGACAAAAGGAAGATGATAGTAAAAAATATTTGGCATATTCAGACTTAATTAGTGAAATGAAGAGTGACCAAATCACCTGACCCCTTAGCCTTTAAAAAGTAGAGGTCAACTTGGTGAATTAACTTTCTACCACTTTAGCAAAATGTCTTTGATAACTAATTTAAATGTCAAACTATTTGTGTTGGCTTTCAGTTTTATCCTGCTTATGTCCCATAGCTCCATCCCTTTGTGCATCTGATTGATGACTCTGGTGGTAAGGTCCAGGGAAACCAAAGGTGAAAAATTCTGGCCAACCATGAGCAGGAAGCAAAAGAGAATGTCCCAAGGCCCACCAGTTCACCTTGAAGACAAATGTTTTATAAACTAATGACCTGCTGGCCTCCACCTCCTAAATGTTCTTCTACCTTCCAAAGCAATGCTCAGAGACCACACTTTCAACATAGAGACCTTGGGAAATGATTTGGCATCTAAACTGCAACACTTGTAAGTGCAAACCTCAACACCTTGAAGAACTACATGCTTTGGCTCTCTTTAGACTTCAGGTTTTCAGAGTAGTTAATAACACAGGACTTGTGGCAACTTTCTGGGATTTTTTTTTAACACAATCTTATTTATTTCAGGCGTGGCTTAAACACTGTGTAGATGAGTATGATCTTGAACTTCTGAACATCCCAAATCCACCTCCACATTGCTAGAATTACAGGCACACACTGCCATACATTTTTTGGAGTGTTGTGGATCAAATCCAGAACTTCATGGATGGCAGGGAACTATTTTACCAATTGAGCTATTGTGGCCTTGTAATGTTTTATATCTAACTGCCATTTGATAACTTGAAGCAATGTTAGTTTATTAGGTTCACAATATACTAATGTATTTATACTTTAATAATTTTTAACATATAATTTCATATTCTGGGAAGCATAGATGACAAGTTTATAGCCAAAAAAGGTAGCATAAAGTCCCCTTTTTGGACAGCAATGGGAGTCACTTCTGTGTTAGTAACAGTCATTGTAGATTGAGTGCCACATGGTAATTTTACCCTTCATAAACATAAGGTTTCCTACCATCCTTACATAATTATTGAGGACTCAAATATTTTTTATTATTTTTTCCTACTACCATGTTCCCGGATTACACAATGTTTACTAACAAAGATTCTGAAATCAGAAACTAGAATGAGAAAACATCCCCATAGCTTAATGACATTTGCCTTGGCAGCATTGTTGAAGAAAACTCTTTCTCCTATTCTAATTAAAGAGCTAAAAAGGAAGTGTTAGTTTAACTCCTCTGAGAACACACCCCAGGCTGGATAAAATGAGAAAGGGATACATAACTGATCATTCCTCAGAGAAAGATGAAAAACTCAGAAAAATCATGAGAGATTTTTCATAAAAGAAAAAAGCAAGATGAAACTGTGCCCTACTATTATAGAGAGTCAAACAGGCTATGATACTGGAGCCAAGTTGAGAAAGAATGTTCAAAGCTAGTGATGCTTGAGTACTGGGGTCACCCTGTAATAAGTCCATGTCAGTCTTTCTTACACACCTGGTCTCTGGCCGGTAGAAAGCCATAGGCAGTGAAGAAACTGAAACACTTTCCTGGGAACAGCAAGAGAACAAGAAAAGACGCCTCTTTAAGGGGAAAACATAATATCACAATTAAGTATTAGCTGTAGTTACTATTAACTATCACTCACAAATGTTTCTAACTTCTCACTACAAACTGATGTTTTACAGCATTCATCACAAACACTGAACTACTCCCAATTGTAACTAACTTGTGCGGTCTTGTGGATGACTGGGTTTGATTTTCCATCCATTTTTGAGTTACAATAAGATTTTGATATTTTTTTCTCCTGGTGCATTGCAAGTTGTTGTACACAGAAGCAAGAAAACTGTTTATATATTAGAGAAGAAATAACCCATTGGGATAAAAATCTTCTTACCCATAAAGTAACTCCTGTGATCAAGCCAGCAGTTGATAGACACAATCCCTGACATGGCTATCTAAAACCCACACACTGGAAAGGGGTCTCAGGATCTCACAAGGTACTTTTCCTGTAAGTTAGATATTGTACCAATTGTCTGGCTTTGATTATTCTTACTTTTAATAATAAAGCGAAATAGTTGCGAATTTCTTTTTATTGCTATTCTTTATCCAGTGCCAAAGGAAATGTGGTGCTACATTCATATCTCAAGACTAAAGTTATCTAAACAACAGCAAGTTTTTTAGACTTAGTATACCAAGTGTTAAAGGAGAATGTTTAGATCTCTACAAAACCATCACCTTATTTTTTTTTCTTGAGGAAGAGAGAGGCAGAAAAATAGTGAAAGGACCCACAGAGACTTGTCTGCTCTGCGAATTGCTGACCCCAAAGACAAGTACACAAGTTTTGTGTTGAACTTTGGAAGCCTTTAGTAACTTTAAAAATGAATTTGAGACTTATTTTTGACACTATCTCTGTACTGCGGAGACTAGAAGAGTCAAGTTATTACATAATGGTCACCTGAGAAGTTCAAGTCCTGGCCTCTCCCTGAGCACTTTGATCATTCTCCAAGAAAACATACAGATCGATTCGACTTGCCTTCTCCTCGACTATCCAGGTATCACACTCCTGACAAATTGGATCCAATGCATTTTAGAAGGCAATGTGGAAACCTTCTAGAAATGATTAAAGTGAATTTGAAAGCTATATTCATTTAGCCATGGAGTCTGAGGCAAGTTGTTCTACATGCTTGTACCTTATTTTATTCATCCTTTTAATAACATCAGAAAATAGTTTTCAGCTTAGAGATGGTGAAACATAACGTGGGAGAGTTTGGGATACTGGTGTGCAATGGGTTCATATTAATAAGTAATACATTCACTCAAATGTAAATAAATACACACCATTTTCTATGTGCAATGTTTAAAATTTATAATCATGCCTAGATTTCACCATTCCAAATCAATTGATTGAGTTGCTCAACTAAAAAAATGGGAAATCTTCTTTGTTCTGAAGACTGTAGTAATTTTCTTTTTTCACTGTTAGAAATCAAATTCAGGCCTTATGCATTCTAGTCACTGTGCAGCACTGTCAACCCTTAGCTTCTTTTGAGATAGGATTGTGCTTTGTACCCACAGCTGACCTTGAACTACCCACCCTTCTCCCACCTCCTTGAGTAGTGTAAACTCAGAAGCATGGCACCAGATCCAGCTGCCATTTCTCAATGTGCTCTTCATTGTTTGCATTCATGTGTGCATACATACTTTCATTCTCTTACTCAATCATCCCTTTATAAATACAGTGAGCTGTTGTGTGTTTATCAACTCTTCATAGCAACCGTGTGCCTTGTGTGAAGATAGCTTAACCTCTATTATAGTTTCCTCAGCTGTAGAATAAATGTGGTCCCAGCTTGTTTTGAATTACTCCCTGAATAAGTGCTTAGAAGTTGCCAGTGTTGACTTAATATGACTGAGTATATGCTGTCAGCCAATCTTTTGGGGGTTAGAGTTTATTGTAATTTTGCAAATATGTCAAGTATTTCTTTAATAAAGTGGCTACTAGTTGGTGCCCTTTCTCAGTATATTCCTAAAATTATTTTGATGAAAATTTTGTCATGGTAAGAATAATCACAGTAGCATGTCCCTTGTTCTATCTCTCTACTTTCTCCTATTTCCTCGGCATTACTTCCTCCATTGAAAAGTGACCTATGCAAGCTACTTCTAAACCTCTATGATCTTAGAATCACGGTTGTCATGCCTGTCAATTACAGTATCCAAAGCACCAGGGAGATGCAGAGTTACACATTCATGTACTACAGTAACTAACTTCCCTGAATCAGTCACCTCCTTCCTCCATGACACTATGTCTCTGGCTCCAGGAAAATACTCCTACAGAAGGGGACCAAATGAATCCTCTACTATTTTCTTGTTATATTGGTACTGCTTGTGATATGTATTAGTTTTCTTTGTTTCATTTTCTTTTTTATCTTTTTCTTTTTTTCTTTTTTTTACTTTTTTTGTTTTGTTTTGTTTCATTTTCATTATACATTTTGGTATAGTATTCAGTCCTATGGGTGAAAATGTAACAAAAAATTTGGGGAAAGCATTTCAGTCAGATCCCCAAATCTCTAGTTAGATCATGTATGCATTTCATATTCCATTGCAGTATCAGACAAATTCCTTCTCATTTACATAGCTAAATTTAAGAGATGCTTGGTTAAAGCTACCAAAGTCTGACATTTAATACCATTAAATTAAATATGAAAATTTTAGTTAAAACAAAAATTATCTTTAAAACATCTTATTTTCTACAAGATATTGTCAGGAGGGCCTTAATTTGTTTGTATGCTGTTATAACACGTTCCCTGAAGTTTGATAATTTTTTTTCTTTAAAACGAGGATTGAGTGTCTCACAGTCTGTGAAGCTGAAAGTCGAGGATCAGGCAGCAATATCTGGTGTAAACTTCTTACGGTGTCATAATGTGGCAGAAGGCATCTCTGGTGGGAACATATGTGTGAGCCCTGAGGATCTCATGGAACAAAAAACTACTCACACATGGACTGTTCATCACAGTGTATCAACATACACTCTTAGAAACTTACACAACCTTGAGAGTGCTACCAGCCAGCAAGAGGAGCATAAGTCCCTTCTAAATGCAGTCTGCAAAGGACGTAAGCACCTGCCACAGGTCCCCACCTGTGTAAGGTCTAATTCCTTCTTCGTACTATACCACTAGGCTTAAGACTTCATCTGAAAATCATTCAGAAGACAAAGTAAACCCAGTTAGAATCAGAACCCTTTCATAGTAGAGAATTTTACAAATCCCTCATGATTTGAAACCCATGGGATATATATTCGAGTAAGTTGCTTAGATAATAAATTAAAACTTTCTGATTATAGCACAATTAGCATTTGTCCGAATTCACACCCATATTTGTCATCCAGTGTGAGAAGGTTAAAATAAATATCACAGTATGAGGAGGTTGCTTAAAGTTTAGCTTATTATAGAAATTAGTTTCTTTCTAAAATTTGCTCAATAATATCACTGGACAAAATTATATATTCTATAATCTACTAGTTGCTATTACATAAAAGTTATTATCCAAGTGGTGTCCTGATAGATGTATTAACATACTTTAATTTGTTTCACACAATATTTATTTTAGAATACAAGTACATTTTCATTTGATATTTTTCTTTTATATAATAGATGTTTTCATAAAATATATTTTGATTACAGGTTCCTCTCCCCCAGCTCCTCCAAGATCATCTTTTCTTCCCTCCCATCCCATTCACAGCCTTTCTTTCTCTAGATTTTATTACAAAATAAGTCTAATAAGAATAAGAAAATTAGATGAAATAAAAGCAAACAAAGCAGAATAGGACAAAATAAAGAAAGGAAAAAAAGAAAAAGGGATCTCCCTAAACAGTAGAAACAGAAGTTATGAATGGACAAGGGGAGGGGACTTGAACAGGATGAGGCAAGGAAGAAGGCACTAAGGAAGGAAATATGAGAAGGGACAGATAAATGTAAGGGCCATTTTAGGGTTGTATGGAAACAACACAGTAGAAACTTATTTAACTCTGTACACAAATGGAGGCAATTTAAATGTAATCACAAAGTAGTTGGGGAGATAGGCACCCAACAAATAATTTCTTCTCACCAAATGACGCATAAGTTCTAGGAGAGAGTTGGAACTAATTGAGTAGATAGCCAAAGGGGCCCGTGGGAACCACCAAACAACCAAGGGTTCAAGTCTATTTATTGGATTCTCACCAGAAACTGTTGATGAAGTACTATAGCTGAAGAATAATACCTACACAACTCACTGAACAGGGAAGAGACAAACTGGTACCTACACAAAGCTTTCAGTCCTTCTGTCTAGTTTTCATGGTACTAGAAGGTAATCTGCATTCTAACCAACAAAAGTTACACCAACCCAGCTACAAACACTCCCTTCCATATGGGCTGGTACAATAGTGACACCAAGTTTGTAGGACTAACCAACCAATATCTGATTGGATTTAAGATTCACTCCATGATCTGGAACTCACTGTTGACATTGGTCTGATGGCCAAGAACGTGAGACTAGATAGACTAGATACTTTGGATAAAATAAACATCTACTGTGCTGCTATAATAAAGTAACAATGAAATGATTCATAATGATATTCTGCTATACTCATAGATCAAAGATTTGCTCAGCCACTGTCAAAGAAACTTCTTCAAGCCATAGATGGGAACAAATGCAAAGACTCACAGCCAGATAATGTGAAAAAAATTGAGAGACATTGGAACATTCAGTCCTACGTGGGATTCCTTCAGCAAATCCCTTCCCGCAGTATTCAGGGACCCCTCCAAGAGAGGAGGCAGAAAGACTGTAAGAGCCAAAAGTGTTTAGAAGACACCAAGGAAACAAGAACTTATAATAGAACATGGCTGACACTTGTATATATAAACTCAAAGAGACTATGGCAGTATGCACAGGGCCTGCATGGGTCTGCACCAGATGGGGTCCTCGAGCTGAAACAGGTGGAATTGAGGCCATTGATATTGAAAGCTGTCTGTAACATGAAGGGCCGGGCTTGTTGGGGTTTTTTGTCCTGCCCATTTCCCACAGCCGTTTAATCCCAAAGAAATTACACAGAGTCTACATTAATGATAAACTTATTGGCCCATTAACTCAGGTTAAGTATTAATTCTTATAAATTATATTAACCCAGTATTCTTATCTATGTTAGCCACATGGTTCAGTACCTTTCTCAGCAGGGCAGGTCACATCCTGTTTTTTCTTTTGGTGGTCTGGGCAGGAGTGAGGAGGAATAATCTTCCTCCTTCCCAGCATTCTCCTGTTCCCATCACCCTGCCTCTACTTTCTGTCTGGTTGACCCACCTATACTTCCTGTCTGGCCAATCAGCGTTTATTTAAAACATGACTGACAGAATACAGACAATTATCCTGCACCACTTCCTCCTCTTCCTTTTTTTTAAACAAAGGAAAATATCCAGAGTCCATTTTTTGGGAATGTGGGCGTAGTATTTTAGGCTACTTTTGGCTAGTTGGGGGGCACTGATAATCTTATGGGGACTTAAAGAAAATTTAGAGTTATGATCAAGTCCTGACTGGAGTATCCTGTGAAGCTTGATCATCTCAGGTAGCAGTCTTGAATCTGTTTTGGATGTAGAACTCAGACATCCGGGCCATCTGTTTCTATCGGAGATTTTTTAGGTAGTTTTCCTTGATCAAACCTGAGTTTTCTTAACTCAGAATGAATCCACAGCCTCTCGCTTCCTGTGGAAACAAAAGCAAAATCTCTCCTCCAAAGTAACATACCTTTTGACTTCAATTTTGAAGTCAAGGTCTTTTTAAAATACCTATCTTGGATTAGTTCAGTAGTATTCATAAGCAAATATCTTTTAGTAGCTGTTGCTCCTTCCTCAGCATTTAAGCAATTTAAAGAGATAATAATAACATGCAGTATCCAGATTCTCTGTGTGTTTTTTATCTTTATGTGGCTTTATTTTAACCTCTATTTCTTTTATTTTTACTTTTAACTTTTGGCTTTTTGAGATAGGTTTTCTGTGTATCTTTGTTCTAGAACTCCCTCTGGAGAACAGGCTGTACTTGAACTCACAGAGATCTACTTGCCTCCGTCTCCCAGTGCTGGGATTAAAGGTGTGTGCTACCACACCTTGAAATCACAGAGATATGTCTCTGTCTCCCAGGTGTTGGGATTAAAGGTGTGTGCTACCACACCTTGAACTCACAGAGGTCTGCCTGCCTCTGTCTACCAAGTGTTGAGATTAAAGGTGTGTACCACCACACCCAACTACTCTCTTTTTTATTTTAAGGGCTTTAACCATTTTTTGTATATATTTTTAACACATTGTAAACCATTTAGATGTTTTGTTTCTTTGAATCTCTCTTTACTGTATCTCTCTCTTTTTTTTTTGACTACATGAGTCTTTAATTTACCAAGCAATTTGGGTAGGATAAAAGCCATGGCTTTGACGGCTGGATCCAGCCCATTTCTTAGCTTTTTGAGATTTCAGCCTCATGGCTGAGGTATTTACTGTAGCTGTGTTCATTGCCACAACTCTACAGCATTTCAAGGTCCCTGCCAGCAAGCAAGTTGCAGTGGTGTGTCCATAAACCATAGTCAAATGATCAGTAGTCAGACCGCCTGCCTGAAAGAGTAAGAGTTTGCCCTGGCAGGATGGCCCAGAAAGCTGGCATTTTAAAACAGTGCACCTTTTTTTCTGCTATGGCTGAAAACTGAAAAGCATGTGGTCGGCTTTTTATCAACATTATTTAAGTGTTTATAGCAGGACCTCTTAAAAGAGCTGCAAGATTTTACAGCTAATGCTGAGTCAGGAAACCTCTCTTAGATGAGAGCATTTGCTTGCCTCTAGCAAGCAGAGTACACCCAGGAAATTGCTGCTACCAAGAACACATGCTTTACTCTATTTTTTTCCAAGTTTTCTCAGGCTTTCTGTGGATTCAGTTATCCACGTTGGGTACCATTCTGTAGCATATAGGGCCAGGCTTGTTGGGGTTTTTGTCCTGCCCGTTCCCACAGCCTCTCCTGCACCAGCTGTCAAAGAGAAATCTTTTCTGATTCCTGTTATTTTGTTGTTGTGGTCACCCCCCCCCCTTTGTATATGGGTGTGTGGTGTTTCCCTAGTCTTTTGATTTCCTGGTCTGGGATTCCTTATGTTTTCTTGGATGTCGGTAACTAAGGTTTTCTAAGGATATGTTTTCATGGATGTGGTTAACCTCTTCATGTTGAAGTTTTCTTTCTACTGCCTTCTGTAGCAAGGGCCTTATAGATAGATACTGCTTAAATTTTGATTTATCATGGGATTTCTTTTTTTTTAGATCTATTGTTATTGAAAGTTTTGCTGACTAAATCCATCTATGCTGGCATCTGTGGTCTGTTAGTGTTTATAAAACATCTTCCCAGGTGTTTCTGGCTTTTATCATTTGCTTTATAAAGCCAGCCGTTATTCTAAAATGCTTGTCTTTACATGTTATCTGTGTTGTTTTCCTTAGCAGCTTTTAATGTTCTTTCTTTGTTCGGTACATTTAGTGTTGGAGTTTTGAATATTACCTGTTGTGTGGAATTCCTATGCTGGTCCAGTTTACTTTGTATTATGTATTCTTGTTTCTCAAAAGGCAACTCTTTTGTTATGTTAGAGAAGTTTATTCAATGTTTTTTTTGAAAATATTTCTTGTGACTTTTATATTACTTTCTTTTTCTTCCTATACTCTTATTACTCATAGATTTGGTCTTTTTATGGTGTCTCATCTGTCCGAGGTGTCTTGTTCCACGATCATTGTTCATATTTAAGCACTGCTAGCCACTGTGTGAGTTATGAGAAGTTTTTTTTAAAGGAAAACAAAATATCTTTTTGAATTATACATACCAATCCAAGTTCCCACTCCCTCCTGTCCAGCCATTCCTTCCACTTAGACTCCCCCATCCCACCCCATCCACTCCTCAGAGAGAGTAAGACACATTGCTTTGGGGAAGGTCCAAAGACCTCCCTACTATATCTAGGCTGAGCGTGGTATCCATCCAAAGACAACAGGTTCCCAAAAAGCCAGTACAAGCAGTAGGGATAAATCCTGGTGCCACTGCCAACAACTGATCAGTCTGCATCAACCATGCCACTGTCAACAACATTCTAAGGGACTAGTTTGGTCCTCAGATTGTTCTTTCCCAGTTTGGTTTATGTTGGTGAGCTCCCATTAGACTGTTTCAGTGGGTGACCCATCAAGGTCTTGACCTCTTTGCTCATATTCTCACTTCTCTCACTGTTCAAGTGGACTTTGGGAGCTCAGTCCAGTGCACCCAAACAGTGGGTCTCTGCCTCTGTTTTCATCAATTGCTGGATGAAGGTTCTATGGTGATATTGAAGATATTAATCAGTCTGAATACAGGGAAAGGCAAGTTCGGACATCCTTGTGGATTCCTAGGAATTTCTCTAGAGCCAGGTTTCTTGCTAGCCCCATAATGGCCCCCTCAATCAAGATATTTCTTTCCTTTCTCTCATCTCTGTCCTTCCTCCATCTTGACTATCCCATTCCCTCAAGTTCTCCTCAATCCTACTCTTCTCCTGTCCTCTTCCCTTCTCCTCCCACCCACATGTTCCCAATTTTGTGAGATGATAATGTCTATTTAGACTTTCCAGGTGGATCTATATATGTTTTTCTTAGGGTTCATGTTGTAACTTAGCTTCTCTAGGATAATTAGCTATAGGTTCAATATCTTCGTGTTTAGCCAATATCCACTTATGAGTGAGTACATGACATATTCATCTTTTTGGGTGTGGGTTACCTCACTTAGGATGATGTTTTCTAGTTCCATGCATTTGCATGCAAATTTCAAGAAGTCATTGTTTTTGTTGTTTTTTTTTTTGTTTTTGCTGAGTAGTATGTTAATGTGGAAATGTGCCATATTTTCTTTATCCATTCTTTGGTTGAGGGGCATCTAGGTTTTTTCTAGGTTCTGGCTATTACAGATAATGCTTCTATGAACATAGTTGAACAAATAAATGTCCTTGTAGTATGACTGAGCATCTTTCGGATATATGCCCATGAGTGGTATTGCTGGATCTTGAGGTATATCTATTTCCTATTTTCTGAGAAACCGCTACACTGATTTCCAAAGTAGCTGCAAAAGTTTGCATTCCCACCAGTGATGGATCAGTGTTCCCCTTATTCCACAACCTCTCCAGCATAAGCTATCACTGGTGTTTTTGATGTTAGTCATTCTGACAGGTGTAAGATGGTATCTCAGAGTTGTTTTGATTTGCATTTCCCTGGTAGCTAAGGAAGTTGAACATGTCCTTAAGTGTCTTTTGACCATTTGAGATTCTTCTCTTGAGCATTCTGTTTAGTTCTATAACCCATTTTTAAATTGGGTTATTTAGAATTTTGATTTCTAATTCCTTGAGTTCTTTATATATTTTGGATATTAATTTTTTGTCTGATATGGGGTTGGTAAAGATCTTTTCCCATTAAGTAGCCTGCCTTTTTGTCTTATTGTCTGTGTCAACTTTACAGAAGCTTCTCAGTTTCAGGAGATCCCCTTTATTTATTGTTGCTCTCAGTGTCTGTGCTACGGGGGTTATATTTAGGAAGTAGTCTCCTGTGAACTTGCATTGAAGGCTACTTCCCACTTTCTCTTCTATCAGGTTCAGTGTAGTCAGATTTATATTGAAGTCTTTAATCCATTTGGACTTGAGTTTTGTGCATGGTAATAGATACTGATCCATTTCATTCTTCTACATGTTGACATCCAGTTATGCCAAGACCATTTGTTGAAGATGCTTTCTTTCTTCCATTGTGCAATTTTTGCTTCTTTGTCAAAAATCAGGTGTTCATAGGTTTGTGGTTTAATATCAGGGTCTTCAATTTGATTCCATTGGTTAGCCTCTCGGTTTTTTATTGATATTTATTGAGCTCTACATTTTCCTCTGCTCCCCTCCCTGACTCTCCCCCTCCACCTTTCACTCCTCCCCCAAGGTCCCCATGCTTCCAGTTTATTCAGGAGATCTTGTCTTTTTCTACATTCTACTTCCCATGTAGATTAGATCTATGAAAGTCTCTCTTAGTGTCCGCATTTTTGTCTAAGTTCTCTGTGATTGTGGTTTGTAGGCTGGCTTTCTTTGATTTATGTTTAAAAACCACCTATGAGTGAGTACATGTGATAATTGTCTTTCTGTGTCTGGGTTACCTCACTCAAAATAATGTTTTCCAGCTCCATGCATTTTCCTGCAAAATGTAGGCTGTCGTTATTTTTTTCTACTGTGTAGTACACCATTGTGTAAATGTACCACATTTTTCTTATCCATTCTTCCATCAAGGGACATTTAGGTTGTTTCCAGGTTCTGGCTATGACGAACAAAGCTGCTATGAACATAGTTGAGCACATGTCCTTGTGGCACGATTGAGCATCCTTTGGATATATACCCAAAAGTGGTATTACTGGGTCTTTAGGAAGGTTGTTTGCTAATTTTCTGAGAAATCACCACACTGACATCCAAAGGAGTTGTACCAGCTTGCATTCCCACCAGCAATGAGAAGTGTTCCCTTTTTCCAACAACCTCTCCAGCATAAGTTGCCATCAGTGTTTTTGATCTTGGCCATTCTTACAGGTGTAAAATGGAATCTCAGAGTTGTTTTGATTTGCATTTCTCTGATGACTAAGGATGTTGAACATTTCCTTAAGTGTCTTTCAGCCATTTTAGATTCCTCTATTGAGAGTTCTCTGTTTAAGTCTGTACTCCATTTTTTTTATTGGATTATGTGAGCTTTTGGTGTTCAATTTCTTGAGTTCTTTGTATATTTTGGAGATCAGACCTATGACTGATGTGGGGTTAGTGAAGATCTTTGTCTTTTGCTTTATAGAAGCTTTTCAGTTTCAGGAGGTCCCATTTATTAATTGTTTCTCTTAGTGTCTGTGCTGCTGGGGTTATATTTAGGAAGTGGTTCCCTGTGCCAGTGTGTCCAAGAGTACTTCCCATTTCTCTTCTATAAGGTTCAGTGTGTCTGGCTTTATGTTGAGGTCTTTGATCCATTTGGACTTGAGTTTTATGCATGGTGATAGATATGGGTCTGTTTTCATTTTTCTACGTGTTGATATCCAGTTGTGCCAGCACCACTTGTTAAATATGCTTTCTTTTTTCCATTTGATGTTTTTTGCTTCTTTATCATAGATCAGGTGTTCGAAGATGTGTGGATTGATATTCGGGTTTTCTACTCAGTTCCATTCATCCTCCTTTCTGTGCTTATGCCAATACCAGGCTGTTTTCAGTACTGTAGCTCTGTAGTAGAGTTTGAAGTCAGGGATTGTGATGCCTCCAGAAGTTCTTTTATTGCAGAGGATTGTTTTGGCTATCCTGGGTTTTTTGCTTTTCCAAATGAAGTTGAGAACCGTTCTTTCGAGGTCTTTGAAGAATTTTTTTCTGGGATTTTGATGGGCATTGCGCTGAATCTGTAGATTGCTTTCAGTAAGATTGTCATTTTTACTATATTAATTCTGTCTACCCAAGAGCATTGGAGATCTTTCCACTTTCTGGTAAGTAGAGTAACAACATAAAGGCTAGAGATATTCAGAAACTGAATAAAACTGAAAAGAGCCCAGAAACTTTCCAGATGACAGGTTTCATCCAAATCAGTCCCCCGCCTGCAAGTTTTTGTGAGCAACTGACCATAAACAAACAGGATAGGAGAATAGATCATGAGTCAGTTATTGTTAAAAGAGGCAGAGTATGATAAAAGAAAGGAGATAGCAAGTTTAAATCAGCTAGATAGTGTGGGGAAATATTTAGCAAGGAAGCATGCTACACTTTTATAGCTACATAGTGTGGCACTTTGCATCCTATTGTGGGCATTGTAAAATACAGTCCCTACATTGTTTGACCTATGTACATGTACATCTTACCCCCAAAAATAGTATAAAATTTACTGCAGGGCAAGGCCCATATCTCATAATTATTTATCATATTTTCTTTTATATTTATCATTATATTATTTTAAGGTTTATTTGATCATGATATCTTCCCTGCCATGTAATTATTTATTTGAACAATAAAGGATAACAAACATTTTAAGGCTATTCTTCACCATTTCAGGAACACTAGGGTATTAAGATTATCCACTCATTGTTCTGAAATGACGAGCATTTTAATGCTATAAGGAGATGTTTTTATTGACTCTCTCCTTCACTCATGTAGGATGTTGAACAAGCACAGATCTTGGTGGTGGCAAGATTTAAATTAAATGAATCATTCCCTAACTGTGATACAAAGTAACCCAATCACTGTTTACCTTGAAAGCATTCTCAGCCCAGATCATGCAGCTCCATTTTTTCATATGCCACTTTTCTCTTTTTGTAGAGGAAACAGATTTAAATCAAAATATCACTCAACTGTCTCCACTTTCTACCAAAATTTAATGTGTCACGTAGTAGAAAGATGTCTATGTGGCTTCCTGTTATATTTAAATGTTCACTTTAATACTGTATTTTTCTCATCAAAGGTACTTAGTAAAAATATTTACTTAGTAAATATTTGTGAGATCATTTTAAGTGGTAGTAAGTGCCTCAGAATTTGAGAAATTGGTTTTTATTTCACCAACACTGTAGTAGTTAGTAATGGGATATTTCACAGGCCAGGTAAACACTTCAGTATTTGTTTTTCTCTGATGATCTCACTAAGTTTAAAGTGATGGTTAAAGATGACAGTAAATGCTAACATGAACTGGTGTGGGAGGTCCTTCTGTGTATGTGTTGCTTTTATTGGTTAATAAGCTATTTTTGGCAAATAGTTTAACAGAATATAGCCAGGCTGGAAGATATGAGTGTGTGTGTGTGTGTGTGTATGTGTGTGTGTGTATACAGAGAGAGAGAGAGAGTAGGCAGAGTCAAAGAGAAGCCATGTAGCCCTGCCAGAGAAAGACACCAGACACTCAGACACTGTATGGACCTTTAGCTGGTAAGCCACAGCCACGTGGCAATATACAGATTAATGGAGATGGGTTATTTTAGGATATGAGAGCTAGCTAAAAATATGTTTAAGCTATTGGCATTATGAATAATATAGTTTCTGTTTGATTCTTTCTGGTCTTGGCAGCTGGGAAACAAACAAACAATCATCCCCCAATAAATTGGTACCTGACATGGGGCTGACTATATCCATGCAAAATTTTAGAAAGCTTGGAAAGGAATTCTAGACACAAAAGAACAGAGCTAAGCATGGCTTCTTGGTAGTCATTTGTTTTTTAGATGTGCTCTGTTTTCTTGAGGCATGATGCAGCTCTTTTAAGAGAGGTCTGGAATTGGCATCAGGATTTATCCCTACTGCTTGTACTGTCTTTTTGGAAACCTATTCTCTTTGGTTGGATACCTTGCTCAGCCTAGATATAATATGAGGGTCTTGAACCTTCCCCAAAGCAATGTACCTTACCCTCTT
Source organism: Ondatra zibethicus (assembly GCA_004026605.1). NCBI lineage: Eukaryota > Metazoa > Chordata > Mammalia > Rodentia > Cricetidae > Ondatra > Ondatra zibethicus. The sequence continues at coordinate 43,990 of PVIU01014805.1, forward strand.
TGAGTAGTGGATGGGGGTGGGGTAGGGGGTAAGTAAAGGAAATAGAAGAGGGAAGGGTGTGGGAATTTGGATAGTTTGTTTTCATTTTTAAAAATACATAAAAAATGAAAATTAAAACAAAACTTATGGAAAAAAGAGAGGTCTTCCTGATTCAGTGGTAGCAAAAAAAAAATCTGCAGTTTTGAAACTGCAGTTTCCTGGTTTGCCAGCACAAATGGCTCCAACTCTTTCAGGAGGTCTGGCTAGGAAGCATTTAAATAGGGTCTGTGAGCAGCATGTTACACGTTGCCTAATGGTGACATGGACCTGCTGTGACCCTGTATCTGGGGTGGAGGGAATGGCTTTCAGAGGCAACAAAGAAGCCTCCCCAAGTTGGACTGGGCAGAACCAACAGGCAGGATCTCGGGGTTTGGTCCTAGTCATCCCCACTTAACATTTAAAAAAATAGGCACTTCTGGTCAGAAAATAATTACAGATACATAATAAAAACATATTCAAATAAAAAAGAACTCTAAATGGGTCACAATGTTGGATAAATGTGCATAGGCTTGGGAGAGAAAAGAAAAAGAATACAGACAGTTTTAAAAAGAAGTTAATGGTTGTAAAAAAATAAACTGTCTTTAAAGAGACAGAGCATAGACAGTCATAAATGGAGTAAAGAAAAATAAAGATGGAATATACACAGATAATCTGGATGATATATATTATTATGTTTTCTTTGAATTATTTGACGATGAGGATCTAAGGACAGAGAGACATTTTATCGAATGGGCTGCTAAGCTAAACTAACTTGTATATTTTAAAGGTATCTTGACTTCAAAATTTGGGTCTAAGGATTTGTTGCTTTGGAAAAGAGGTTCTTTTGTTTCTACAGAAGATGAGAACCTGTGGGTTTTTACAAACTAATGTGGTTTGATGGACAGAGACCTACAAAAAGTCACTGTGAACACCCCCCAAAACTACTTTGCCCAACAAAAGGCAGGAAGCAGTTTGGAGAAAACTGCACCCAAATTTCCAACTGTTATATATAAATGTGTTTTACATTTAAAGGGGGATAGGCTATGGAGATGGATACTTTGCATTGGTATGGATCTTAGTCTATTGATACAAATTTTAGGTCAATTTTGTTATATGTATATTTCTACTCTTGATTAAGGTATTGTGTTTGTGTAGCTCATTTAAAAAATGTCATGTATAGTTAAAAATGCAGGTTAATAGATAGTCTTCTATAGTAGTCAAGCTTGTAGTCATGTTACTTAGGTTTTCTAAATGTACAGAAATATATTTCATGTAGATGAGTATTCTTCAAACCTTACAAAGACTTACAGAATATGGAATTTAAAATGCTTTGGACTTTTAATGGAAGTGAGACACATCTGCTTCTGGCAGCACCAATGTACTTCAAAAGTATGATGGGCATAAAAGAGGCTCCTTATGGAGTTTGTTAGCCATTTGCTTTTGCCTAGATGGCTTTATGTTATTCTGTATTAACTGTACATGCAGGACCCAGATAAATATGACTGTTGAATTTGCCTAAAGGTGAGACTGTCCTTCGGGGTTTCTGATTCATGAAAGAGACTGCAAGATATTCTTCAGGACACAGAAGATATCAACAGATGGATGTTGCCATTCCAAGATAGAATAAATCTTCAAATTTCCCACTTCATGAAAAAATCTGCTAGACATTGTGCCTGTAGGCTGAATAGGGATGTCTAAAAGAATGTTATAGAGAAACTTTGGGTGACTATTCAGGCAACGAGATGTCTCTGTCAATTCTAGAGTTTTGGAAGTTGCTTTCAATGCACTTCCTGTTTACTTAGTAATATTATATCCTTCTGGAGTCTTTGATGGAGTTGAAGTATAGATAGTTATAATTATAATTTCCCTTAGTTGTGATAAAAGATAGAATAAATATAAATATTGTAACTGTAATTCTTGCTTGATAACTGTCTTGTTATATGTAATTTCACTATGTTAAAGTTAAACCTTTCTTTTTATTTGAACAGAAAAGGGAAAATGGTGTGGGAAGTCCTTCTGTATGTGTTGCTTTTATTGGCTAATAAAGAAGCTGCTTTTGGCAAATGGCTTAACAGAATATAGCCAGGCTAGAAGATATATATATATATATATATATATATATATATATACAGAGAGAGTAGGCAGTCAGAGAGAAGCCATGTAGCCCTGCCAGGGACAGACGCCAGATGCCGGACAGAACTTTACCTGGTAAGCCACAGCCTATGGTGATACACAAATTAAAGGAGATTGATTAGTTTAGGATATAAGAGTTAGCTATTGGCAAAACAATAATACAAATATTATAGTTTCTGTGTGATTATTTCTGATCTGGGCAGCCAGTAAACAAATGAGCAGTCATCCCCCAATACTGAACTCTTATTTTTAAACATTCAAAGCTAGTCTGAAGAGGTTAACTAACACTTGTCAATGCTATTTTGAATGTATAAACTACAGAGTTCAGGGTCTTATATCAGGAAAATAAAGCAAAAGTATAATTAACAGCTAATAGCTATAGTCAGAGTACTGAAATCTGACAAGCTTCTTTAGTATTACCTGCATATGATGTGGGCAACTTGGCCTCTTTAATATTCAGTTGCCACATTGATTTGTTGCAATATCACACACTTACAGTGATTGCTGTATTAAATAAATAAGTTCAATATGGCTGTTCAGGAGTTCTAGTGTAGGCCCAAAGTGGTAAAAGAAAAAATCACAGGAAATAATTTGGTCTGTTTTAAATTTTGAGATAATAAGCAATATTTTGAAAAGACTAGTGGTGGAAGAGGTGAAGTCAGGAGATTTGCAGTGTCTGTAGGGTAAGTTATTTAATTTGGGATTATGTGCTTGACTAGTTCCCTTTTGATCAATTGTATGGACATTGGTACCATTTACTGAGATGAAGAAGCAGCAGATATAGATGAAAATTGTTTGGGATCTATTGCCCTAGAGATGTCTGTAGGGTTCAAAGAAAGCTCTTCTGTCAGCAACTTGATAAATAGGCTAGGATTCGAAGTCGTAATGCTACAATAAATAATGGGCTTATATGAAAAAAATAAGAGAGGGCAATAGAGAGAAAGATCAAATTATGAATGGGAAATGATTAAAACTGAGAATTCTGAAATAACTCATACAGATCAAACAACAAGGGTGAAGAGTGATTTGAAATAAAGGACTTACAAGGATCCCTGAGGAAGAAATAGGAGATGGAATAAAATCATCGATCTGAGCAAACAAAATACTGTTGTCAACAGAAAGGAACTTCAAAATATGTGCATTTAGATGAAGCAATATGGAGATTCTCCTCATGATGTATTATTAATTTTTCCATTATTATATAACAAACTATAATGAACAGTAGCATAAAAGAGCTCCAATTTATTATAATTATTAAGTCACAATTCTATTATTCAAATCCCTGATTGGCTCCACTGAGTTTTTAGAAATACACAATGGATAATAGATGATATGATATAATCCTATACCTAGCAGGCTACTTTTTAATTTTCATCTTTTAAGGTTTATTTAATAATATCTTGCCTAATACAAACTCTAACTAGATTACACTACATTTTCTCTATCTATCTATCTATCATCTATCTATCTATCTATCTATCTATCTATCTATCTATCTATCTATCTATCTTCTATATAATTTATTATTGTTTATAATAGACTAGTGTGATTTATTTTGTCTTTGGAAGATTTGAGCTTTGGTGATAACAATCTATCCTTATTATTTTTAACATTTTTCCTGAATTATCTCATTTATTTTCATTTATTTATCTGAAATCACACACTAATTTATTTTCTGCTTTTTCCAACTATGCAAATCTGACTCTGAAATATTTATATTGTACTTTATACTAGCCATTGTACTGATATAATTTTTATTACAGTAGTGATTAAATTTTTAAATAAATCATAGAATATAACTGAATCCTCTGTAATTACTTTCAAAAAGTATCCAAATTTTTGTAAGCTCATTATTCTATTACATGAAGGTGTTTCTTTACAAACTATGACTAATTTTATGTTTAAATAGTATTAAATTTATTTACTGATTAGAGGAAGCTTTCCATAGGTATAATATTGAACTCTTTTCAATCAAGGATCATATCATTAATATTTCAGTTACACATGATGATCTTTATTACAGAATTCCAAGAATTTATGCCCCCTTGTCCTCCTTTCTTACCTCTTCTTCATACACACACACTCTCTCTCCCCACATTCCGTCCCTTTTCCTCCTCTTTGTCCTCTGATGGCCAGGTTTTATAGTTTCTACTGCTTGTATACTGCAACCTTATTTTCTATGGTTTTGAAATATTGTGTTGTAACTACAGGCCAGGATATTTGCATTAAAACTTAGGATGATACCCTCAGAAGTTTGGTAATTTTTTCTGTTTGTGTGGAGCAAAGCAAAGTCTCTGCATTTTGTAGCTCTCAGCTTGACAAGATACAGGGTGCCTGGTATCTAAAGTTCGAGCTTCATGCTTAGCATGGTTTTAATACCAAACTAGGAGAAGAGTGTCTCTGAACTAAATATCATGGTAACACTTTTAGTGGTTGAAGTTATTAACCTATTAAGTTAGAAACCATTTTATATTTTGCCTATAATATGATATTGTCACATAGTCTTATCGTAATCAAGCACGTTCATATTTGAAACCCCCTCCCCTATATCCAGTTGCTGGTTGTGTGGTTGTCTACAATTTGCAACAATATTTTTAAAAATACTGTGGATGATTTTGTCCACATCTACAAAATATTTCCTGTATTTCTCCCTTACCAAATTTATATTTTATTAGCATCAATAATTTTGATTCATGTAAACTTTTCAAACTTTACACCATTGTACTGAATTTCTGGTGTGTGGCAAAGATAAGGTGTTTAGGCAATTTATAAAATAGGGATTGAAAATAAGTTAGTAATTATGATGCTTTGAATGAAAATGGTCCCCTCATGAATTTGGGGGCTCATGTATTTAAATCCCTGATTTTTTTTTTGGTGGAATTTTTTAAAGAAAGATTCAGGCAAGAATAGTAAACTAAGACAAGTAGTACTGTAACATCAATGATGTTCCAAACACTTCAATCAATTAAGTAACTCAAAGGCTTAAATAATTGTATTATCTAAGAAATATTTTCATTTTGTTACCTGGAGCATAGTACTGAAACGTTATCTTCTCATCAGATATGCTATAATACACTGAGTATTCTAAATTCCTGATTAAAGTTTTCTTAAATAGTATTAGATATTCATTGAACTAATTATAAATTCCAACTTGCAGATAGGGAATAGGACTTCCACATTTGTTAAAAATATTCATTAAGTGTGTTTAAATAATAAATTTAAGAATGGGAAATGAATGATAAAATTTGGCTAAGAGACAAATTATATTTCATTTTGTTAAGTTATCAAAATTATTGTAATGAAGTTTAATTCAGTTTATTCAAATAAAATAACAATGTGATAGTTTAATTAATAATTTTATATCTTCATCTTTAGATTTTGCCATATGCTTATTATAAGCAATCTTTTTAAAGCTTCTATTTTCTTTGTTTTATGAAATTATTTTTTCCAAAAACAAAATGTCAAGAATTTCCATTCCCACAAATAAGATATGAAGAGCAAATAAAATACAACTTTACTATAAAAAACCATCACTTTTAAATTTCTATTATTTTTCTTGAAAATGCCATATTTAAATTATTTAAAAGAATGACATTTCTCTCTGAGATTTTTTTCTGGAACTTTCTGTTTCCTTTGATCTTCATTTTCACCCTTTACAATTTCAAATACAAAAAAGAAATAAAATTTTAATACCTGCATAAGAACAACACAAAATATAATACTAAAATTGGCCTTATTCTAAGCCATACTGATTTTCTAATGCTTATATTGTGGTTGAAGATTACATTCAATGCATATATTAAGTTATATTTCCCAAAACTTTTATTAAATCATATATATATATACATACATACATATATGAAATAGTACATACCATCTTGGAACTCAACTTAAAAATGAGGGCCTATATGATTTCAAGGAACTGAAGGGATTTTTCTGTCTTTGTTTTCCTATTGGTACATAACCAACCATTCACAATTGACTAAAAATTATTGCTCACAAAAATACAAACTAAATACATATCTTAGTTCCATTTCTATTTTGATGAGGAGGCATC
>PVIU01014806.1:0-50504 GCA_004026605.1 Ondatra zibethicus
TTAGACCTTAAGGTCAAATCTCAATATTGCACAAATAAGAAAGAAGTCAGGGCGTGGACATGCACCCTACAGAGTTAAATTTTGTAGTGTTAAGGACATTTGCATATGCTAGACAAGTGCTCTACCACTATTTAATAAAATAAAACTATTTTATTTTTTTAAGATTTATTTTTAACTATGTGCCTGTGTGTGGGTACGTGCACACGAGTGCAGGTTTCCCCAGAGGCCAGAAGAATGCAGGAGTTACAGGAAGTGGTGAGTTCTCTACCAGAGTAGTGGGCACTCATACCCATTGAGCCACCTTTCTAGTCTGTTTATTTGGTGTCCTGGTTAGTTTTATGTCAACCTGGCATGAGCTAGAGTCATCAGAGAGGAGGGAGCCTCAGTAGAGGAAATGCCTCCATATCATCCGGCTATAGGCAAGCATCATCCATACCAGACACTGGCAGAGTCTGAAGAGCTGCGGTAACAAGCTAGACAGACATCAGCAGCAGGTCCTCGGCAAGGCCTTTGGAAGAAGCCAGCTCCAGATGCCAAACAGTAAACAGAAACATCATTTCTACGGTCCAGACTACCCAGATGCCAGTCTTCTGCTTCAGCAGCCCGAAAGCCAAGACACCCTCTGCCATTTGCATCAGAAGCTACTTATGCTACAATAAGTGGTAGACCTACTGGCGGAAGACGGGTTGCTGAGACCCTGGCCCTGTCTGTCTCTCTCTGCTCCTCAGCTGCCGTGAGGAGAGCAGCTTCCCACCCTGTGCTCATGCCTCATGCTCACACTCTTTGATGGTTAATTTTGGTTGTCAATTTGACTGGCTATGGAATCAACTAAAATACAAGCCTCCAGACATTTCTACAAAGGGTTTTCCCTCTTCAGGTTGTCTGAAGAGGGAAGACTAACCCGGAATATGAGTGGTACCTTCTAGTCCCTGGACCAAAGGACGTGGAAGAAGGAAACTGTATTTTGCCTGTTTGGCTTCACTCTAGTTGCCAAGTCCACCTATCCTGTTGCTCAGTCACTCTTTTGCCAATATCAGAGCCAACTTCTTCAGGTTTCCGGCTTAGATTGAGGACCAGCAGCTCTCCAGCAATCCTCCAAGCCTTCAGCACCAGGTTGGGACCACCAAGACATCCAGCCCTGTGGACTGAACCACTCCTGGAACCATCTGGCATGCCTGAGATGAATCAGCTTGTCGGGGAGAGAGATGAGCTGCCAGGCCCCACCACCCTGGGCCTTGTGTCAAGGCATACAGCATGGAAGGAGAATGCGGCAGGGACTGGTCAGAGTTTTCTAAAGACTAATAGAATGCATACATCTGTATATAGTAGAAGAGCATCTGTGATGCTGGAGAGATGGCTCAGTGGTTAAGAGCGCTGGTTGCTCTTCCAGAGGACCCTGGTTCAATTCCCAGCATCCACACAGCAGCTCGCAGCTCCAGGTCTTCTGACACCCTCACACAGACATACATGCAGAAAAACACCAATGCACATAAAGTAAATGTTTCTTTAAAAATAAAAAGAAGATTTATTAGATTGGCCTACATGGTGTGGTCCAGGTCGCCCAACAGTGGCAGCCACAATGGCTGTGGAAGTGCCCATCACATTTGTTGCGCTCTGGTGCCTTTGCTCAAGACCAGAAATAGCCTAGAGCGCACCACATTGCCAGAGGAAGCAGGGTTAGCCTCATCTACAGTGTTGGTCAGCTGAGACGGGGGAACCTGGACTGCACAGAAGTACCTCAGTGGTGTTCTTCCAAATAGAACAGTCAAGTGCAGCCCGGCTGGGTAGAGAACCTCCTTAGGGACTGATAAACATGTAAAAAAAAGTCAAGCAGGATCGTGTCCTGTGTGCTTGTAAACCTAACTCCGGTAAGGCAGGGACAGGAAGATCCCAGCAGTTAGCATAATTAGCCTAATCAGAAGCCCTGGGTCCCATTGAGTGACCCTCACTCAAAACCAAGTAGAATGGCTCCTAAAGAAAGCCACACAAGGTCATCCTCTGACGTCCACATATGTATTCATACATGTACATATGTACATGCACACAGATGTGCGCATAGTTTGGGTTACTATTGCTTGCTATGATGAAACACCGTGACCAAAAGAAAGTCAATGAGGAAAGGGTTTATTCGGCTTACACTTGCTCACCCAGTGCTGAAGGAAGCCAGGACAGGAACTCAAAAGGGTGAGGCCCTGGAGACAGGAGTGATGCAGAGGTCATGGAGGGGAGCTGCTTCTCAGCCTGCTGTATTATAGAACCAAAGATCCCAAATCAATCACTAATTAAGAAAGTGCTCTACAGGCTTGCCTACAGCTGCATCTTATGGAGGCGTTTCCTCTACTGAGGCTCCCTCCTCTCTGATGACTCTAGCTCATGCCAGGTTGACATAAAACTAACCAGGACACCAAATAAACAGACTAGAAAGGTGGCTCAATGGGTATGAGTGCCCACTACTCTGGTAGAGAACTCACCACTTCCTGTAACTCCTGCATTCTTCTGGCCTCTGGGGAAACCTGTACTCGTGTGCACATACACACACACAGGCACATAGTTAAAAATAAATCTTTTTGTTGTTTTGTTTTATTTTGTTTTGTTTTGCTTTCCGAGGCACGGCTTCTCTGTGTAACAGTCCTAGCTGTCCTGGAACTCACTCTGTAGACCAGGCTGGCCTTGAACTCACAGAGATCCACCTGCCTCTGCCTCCTAAGTGCTGGGATTCAAGGCGTGTGCCACCACCGCCTGGCCAAAAATAAATCTTAAAAAATAAAATAGTTTGGGGGTATGGCTTAGTGGTAGAGCACTTGTCTAGCATGTGCCAATGTCCTCAACACTATAAAATTTAAAAACTGAAATAAGGAGGCTGGAGAGATGGCTCAGTGGTTAAGAGCATTGCCTGCTCTTCCAAAAGTTCTGAGTTCAATTCCCAGCAACTACATGGTGGCTCACAACCATCTGTAATGAGGTGTGGTGCCCTTGCATACATAATAAATAATATTTTTTAAAAAATAATAAAAAATAAAAAAACTGAAATAAAATAGAAACAGAAGCTCATGGCAGCACTGGGAAGGCCAAAACAGGAGAATTGCCACGAGTTCAAGAGCAGCCTGGGATTCAGAGTGAGACGCTGCCTGAAGCAACAACAGAACAAAGGACTTGTCTGTGTGTGCTCCACACATCTGCCAGAATTTGTCTGTGTGTACTCCACACATCTACCGGAACGTTTCCTGAGTCCAGCTCCCTCCCTAGTCCCCCAGCCAGAACAGAAGGGCATGCTTTCAGGACACTGGGCACAGGGCATCTGCATTGTTAATGCTTCACCTGCTTAGAAACTTTCACAGAGAACATCGAGCTGTATCTAGTGCTTCAAACTGGGGCACCCGACTGGGAAATGCAGCAGCCATGTTTGGTTTTCATCTTTGGGAAATCACAGCCACCCTGAGCCTCGTGGGTAATTTAAAGAAGCTACAGCTTCTCTCTGTCTTTTCATCTAGAAATAACAGGAGCAGATCACAGTACTGAAACACACATGCAGGAATCCCAGACCCGTGTATAAAGAGCAAGACATCGCAGTTAAACTCTTAGGTGTTTGGCTTCAATCATTCATGAGAATCTCAGAACACAGTTCCCTAATCACATGTGGCCAGTTAGTCCCTTGTCTATATGCCCTGCTTGTCCCCATAAAAGTCATTTAAAGTCTATTAAGCAGTAAACTTCACTTACTAAACAGAATACAATCAAAGGTGGTCTTTGGGCTGGCGGGATGGCTCATTGGGGAGAAGTTCCTGCCACCAGGCCTAAAGAGCTGAGTTTGATCCCCAGGACTTGTGTGGAAGGAGAAGTCACTCCCACATATTGTCATCTGACCTCCACACGCTTTCCTGCCATGGTGCCAGCTCACGTGGAGAGGGAGGGAGGGAGGGAGGGAGGGAGAGAGAGAGAGAGAGAGAGAGAGAGATTGTGTTTGCTGACTTTCACATGAAGAGTTGAGTCTTGGCTGGATGTCTGACACATCAGGACAAGGGGCTTCTTCAACATTTTTAAGAGTTAATTAATGTTTTGATTTTATAGCCATCTTGCTGAGGACCCCACTTTGCATAAGCACATAGTACAAGGGGACAGAGGTGTGTTTAGGGCCATTTCAGAAAGTGTTGGGTGTTGGGGGATATTTGTTCACACTGCTGGAAGATGTGTCTATGCTTGCCTCACCTGCCTGAGGCACCTGATTGGTTTAATAAAGAGCTGAATGGCCAATAGCTAGGCAGGAGAGAAGAAGAGGTACTTCCGGGCAGAGAGAGGAATTATTTGGGGGCTGGTGGTCCAAGGAAAATCCGACAAGAAAGACCTACTACAGTTGGAAATTCTGGCCTAATCCCAAACCGGGATCCATTTAACAACTTTTGTAAAACTTGAGTCAACAACCCAAGAAGCAATTTAATGAATTATGATTTTTGAGATACAATCTCAATGTGTAGTCCTGGCCTGGAACTCACTTTGTAGACCAAACTGGCTTCGAATCCAGAGATCTTCCTGCCTCTGTGTCCGTCTTCGAACAGCAGTCTTTCAGATGACATCCTAGCACAACCCAAAGGCACCCTGTCTTGATGCATACTTGCTGGACCACGATGATAGAAAAATGCTCTTTGTCTTTTGTAATGAAACCGCCATGTTTCTATAGGAGCATAAATGCTTGCCCCACAGTAAGAACACTGCGTCTATTGTACACAGTACTCTTGAACGTGAGCAGGAGTACTGCAGGAAGAGCTCACTGGGGTGCTGAGATGGCATGCAACATGCAAAGCGCAGGTGCCGGTGCTGTGAGCTCAGAAACGGCTGTGGAGCAACTCAGGCAGGCTCTGCCAGAAACACCTCAGATTCCTTACAAATTTGATTCTGAGTTTTAATCCTTGTTGCTGTGTGTTTAGAAACCTTACATAGGGTGATGCCAGATAAAGAAGCCAGGCTCTAGACCTCTCTGTTGGAGGCTCTAGAAGTTCTGAACTTCAGCTCTCCTAAGTGAGGAAGGACTCATCAGCCCTTCCCAAGCCACAGTCCCACAACCCCTTCCTAACCCCTGCAATTGTTCCTTTACTCAGCACCTGGAGAGGAAGGCGACAGCAGGACCCCGTGTCTCCACTGCCACCTGAATGAGAAGAAGAGCTAGCATAAGGAGACGGTAAAATGCAGACGGGACACTTGGGACCTTGAGTAACTCTACAATCACCTTGCTGTGTGACCTTTGGTTAATCATCAGCTTCTCTGGACTTCTGCTTCCTTATTTGGAAAAAATGAAAGAAATTGTTGTGATCCTCCTGTTGGAAAAATGCAAGAGAAAAGAAGAAAAATGTGTAGTGATGGTTTCTCTGGAAATGCAGAGAAATTCAAGGAATAGCAATAATTAGTGGATGGGGGACTGGAGATGTCAATGAATTGGTAGAGTGCTGGCCTACCATGCACAAAGCTCTGGGTTCAATTCCCAGCATAAAAAACAGAGTATGTGGGGCGGTGGCGGAGAATGCCTTTAATCCCAGCACTCGGGAAGCAGAGGCAGGCAGATCTCTGTGAGTACAAGGCTATCCTGGTCTACAAGAGCTAGTTCCAGGACAGGCTCCAAAGCCACATAGAAACCCTGTCTCGAAAAACCAAAAAAAAAAAAAAAAAAAATCAAGCAGAGTAGCCCAGGCATGTAATCCCAGTGGGTGGAGGCAGGAGGATCAAAGTTCAAAGTTATCTTCAGTTACTTAAAAATTTTGAAGCCAGCCTTGACTACATGAGAAACTGTCTCAAAAATAAGCAACAACAAGAATAATATAATAAATTGGAAAGGAGGGGGGTTTGCTAACAGCTGCAAACCCCTAAGAGAGTCTCATGACTTCTCGTTCGACCAGGTGCCCAACAGCCCAGGCAGACCTGCACCACCAGCTTGCTGCCCTCTACCAAGTATCTGTTGTCCTGTTTCCAAACACAGACCTCATAGCTTATAAGATTTTATCTGAAACTCTATTTAGGAAATTATTATATACTTAATAGTTATTAAGTAATTACTTGTCATTAGAAAGAATTTGTAGCCAAGCAGTGGTAGCACACGCCTTTAATCCCAGCACTCGGGAGGCAGAGGCAGGTGGATCTCTGTGAGTTCAAGACCAACCTGGTCTACAGAGCGAGTTCTAGAACAGCTAGGGCTGTTACACAGAGGAACCCTGTCTTGAAAAACTAAAAAAGAAAGAAAGAAAGAAAGAAAGAAAGAAAGAAAGAAAGAAAGAAAGAAAGAAAGAAAGAAAGAAAGTATTTCTAAACTGTGAACAACAGTATTTACCAGCAGATATCACCTAAAACCCTAGAAGCATCATAGCTTCAGGTAAAGCTTGATCCAGCACCTGTCATGAAGGACCTATGCTTTTTTCATTCATCATGAGCAGAAAGCAGCTCATTTCCTTGAAAAAAAAAAAGACAAGAATTGAGAAAGAGACACACTGATTAATTCTAGCTCATCTAAGTTGGGTCTGCATCTTCTCTGAACCAATGACTATACCTGCAGGATGAGATTTTTCTAACTTGCTTATACAGACCAAACCCCTCCCCTTGAGTGGGTCACTTCTGACCAAGTCACACAGCTAGGAAATCCCCTCTTAGGCGGGGTGTGGGCAAAGGGTGCCACAGAGGCAAACACTGGCAACCTTATTGGTCAGATGGCTTCTGACCTGAAGAATCACATGTCGGTGAACCCCACGACTTGTGGGGTGCTGCAATGATGATATTTATCTGAGAGTGACCATGAACAAGATTGGTGAGCTGATGTCAGCACCGGAGGCCACCAGATCATCTAAGGTGGTCAATATGGCCTTGTGACCTGTCCCTCCTGGTCCCACTGGGTCCTCCATTCCTGTGGTTTTCCTCACAGACAGATTAACTGAAGCCCCACTGGAGCCCTGAGCTCCCTTCCAGCTTTGGGCCCCAGGCAGTGCATAGCCTTTTCAGACAGGAAATCCATCAGCCGGGCTTGGAAAGAGGGAGCAGCAGAGTGGGCATTGCAAAGCATCTTAAGAGCTACTAGGGCTCCCTCCCACACCAATTCTCCAGGGATGGGACTTGGCCAACAGAGAAGAGAGGGCAGTGCCTAGCTGGTCATTCAGCAAGGAAATCTCCAGGTAGCCAGATCTCTCCACAGCAGGGCAACTCAGCCAGACCCCTACTAACCGCCTTTGGAAGGACCACATGTCTTCTAGAAGCTTCCTGTATTATTTACCAGGGAATTCAGCTGCTAGTTGGGGTCCCAACCCTGCTGCGTATACTCGGAACTCCCACAGTCCTCTCTGAGCCTTTAGGGAAGTAATTTCAGTGACAGACATTCAGTCTTTTACCTACTTTAAGGCCCACCTCTTCTTGGAGGTTCAAAACCAGGTGAGACTCACCTATGAAGGACACACCCTGTTGTCAACATTAAGGCCTCCAGTCTCACTCTCTAGGCAGGTTTGGGGTAGGACGGAGAGGTCCAAAGAGAGTCAAAGGGACTTGGGCCCAGTATGAAGATGATTTTCATATTTGTACAAAAAGGGTTAGGCATACCTAGGGTGGAGAAAGCCTGCCTCACCCTGTTTCCAGCATGACCTAAATGAACCTGGCAAGCCAAGGCAAGGCCTGCCATAGACTCCAGCCTCTGGTCTATAAAACAGTTTCCAGTGAACCAACCTACAGGGACTTTCCAGTCTACTGGGCCATTCCAGAGTCATAAAGGAGGGAGCTGGGGTAACTGGACCAGGGCAGCAAAGGAGGAGGGCAGACAGAAAGGTCATCTAGTCAAAGCCCCCAGACAAAGAGGTCTCAAGTATAGACTTTGGACATTGTCCCTACATGGGTCTGACTCAGGTACAGAACATAACCAGCATAGCTGAGTGATGGCAAGACTGTCTAGGGCCAATCACTGAAGCACACCTTTTGTATAACTAAGAAAACTTACGCTTCTTATTTTTATTTTTCGTGTGTGTGTGTGTGTGTGTGTGTGTGTGTGTGTGCGCGCGCGCGCACACGTGTATGCATGTGTGTTGTAGGAGTCCGCTTGTGTGTTCCCGGCTGCCCAGACTCCCAAAATAACCACACAGAAACTATATTATTTGCAATACTGTTTGGCCAATAGCTTAAGCGTATTTCTGGCTAACTCTTTTATCCTAAACTAACCCATCTCCATTAATCTGTGTATCGCCACATGGTTGTGGCTTACCAGCAAAGTTTCAGCATGTCTGTCTCTGGCGTCAGCTCCACGGCTTCTCCTAACTCCGCCTTTCTCCCAGCATTCAGTTTAGTTTTCCCTGCCTACCTCTGTTCTGCCCTGCTCTGCTATAGGCTCAAAGCAGTTTCTTTATTCATTAACCAATAAAAGCAACACATATACAGAAGGACTTCCCACACCACGTGCCATGTGCATGTGTGAAAAACACATTGTATGTCTTCTTCAATCACTCTCCACCCTATTCTTTTTAATATTTATTTATCTTGGGCCAAGTGAGGTGGCTCACATTTTTAATTCCAACATTCAGGAGTCTGAGCTAGGCAGATGTCTGTGAGTTCAAGCCCAGCTTGATATATAGAGTGAGTTCTAGGCCAGCCAGTACTACATAGAAAGGTCCTATCTCAAAAAGAAGAGGAGGAAGGAGAGAGAGGGGGGGAAAGAAAAGATTGCATTTTTTTTATGTGTGTGGATGTTTGTCTGCATGTATGTCTATACACCTTGTGTGTGTGTGCTGTACATAGAGACCAGAAGAGGGTGTCTGATCCATCAGATCCTCTGGGATTACAATTGCACATTGTGAGCCACCATGTGGATGCTGGGAATCAAATGCAGGTACTCTGAAAGAGTAGCCAGTGCTTTTAAACCCTGAGCCATCTTTCCAGCCCCCTCCAGCTTATTCTTTGGGATAGCTGAAGCTGGACTCAAACGTCCTGCTTTGTAGGTCCAGTAGTGGTGGCACACACCTGTAATCCCAGCACTTGAGACAGAGGCAGGCAGATTTCTGTGAGTTCGAGGTCTACAAAGTGAGTTCCAGGACAGCCACAATTACCGCAGAGAAACCCTGTCTCAAAACAAAAACAAACAAAATGAAAGTTCTGTTTTGAATGTCAGAGCTTCACCCATCCAGCACTCTTCACCCTGGGCCTTTCTCCCATAGAAGAGTATGTCCTAACTATCTGGCACTAGGAGGTGCCACAGGTTCACCTTTCCCTGTCCCAATCCTAGGATCAGACACTGCTCCAAAGAAACAAATACTTCAAGCTGGCATGGTGACACATGTTGTGTCCCTAGCACTCGGGAGGCAGAGGTTGGAGGAACGCCACAGTTTCAAGGACAGCCAAGCAGTGGTACTCAGTCTGTGGGCTGTGACTCCTTCAGTGACTCTGCATATCAGATATTTATATTATAATTCCTAACAGTAGCAAAATTACAGTTGTGGAGTAGCAGTGAACATAATTTTATGATTAGATGTCACCACAACATGAGGAACTGGATTATAGGGTGGCAAAGTTAGAAAGTTAAGAACCACAGATGTAATGTGCTCCAGGCCAGCCAAGGCTACATAGTGAAACTTCATCTCAAAATAACCAAGAAATTGCCGGGCGGTGGTGGCGCACACCTTTAATCCCAGCACTCAGGAGGCAGAGGCAGGCGGATCTCTGTGAGTTCGAGACCAGCTTGATCTACAGAGCTAGTTCCAGGACAGGCTCCAAAGCCACAGAGAAACCCTGTCTCGAAAAACCGAAAGAAAGAAAAAAAAAAAACCAAGAAACCTAAACAAAAAAGTATTTTTAAAACAAGCTAATAATACAAATATATTGTGCCACATTTGAAAACCTGATTTTTTAAAAAAAGCTAATTGGCCAGGCAATGGTAGTGCATGCCTTTAATCCCTGCCCTCAGGAGGCAGAGGCAGGCAGACCTCTGATTTTGAGGTCAGCCTGGTGTACAGAGTGAATTCTAGGACAGCCAAGGCTACACAGAGAAACCCTCCCTCGAAAAATAATAATAATATTATTATTTTCTTTTTTTATTAAAACATACACTGGGTGGTGATGGTGCATCCCTTTAATCCCAGTACGTGGGAGGCAGAGGCTCAAGGACAGCCTGGTCTACAGAGCTAGTTCCTGAGTTCCTGGACAGCCAAGGCAGTTACACAGTGAAACCCTGTCTTGAAAATTAATTAACGAATAGATGAATGGATGGATAGATAGATAGATAGATAGATAGATAGATAGATAGATAGATAGATAGATAGATAGATAGATGGATGGATAATAAAACATACACCAGGTCCAGCAAGATGGGTCAGCAGATAAAGGCACTTGATGCACAAGCTTGACAACTTGAATTCGATCCTTGGACCCCACATAAAGATCCAAAACACAGGAGGGCTCTTTCTTGGCTTGCAGGAGTCCTAGTCACTCTGTAGCCACTCAGCATGAGAGTCACTGTTCAGCCCTCTAGAGAGGGCTCAAGTTCCTTTGTCATCCCCGGACTGAGCTGGAGTCATTTCTGGGGCCTTTCCCTCTCCAGCCTTCCCCACTTAGCCCTAAGGGGTGACAGTCCAGAAATTTCTAGACCTTCTCCAGGTGACAAAGGACAGAAAGACTCTAGGAAGGAAGTGGCAAAGCTTAACTTCCAAGACAGACATGCAAGAGGCAGAGTGGGGCATGGGATGAGCAGATCCACAGAGCTCCTGGGAACTGGGCCAATGCTTGCAAAACCCAGCTGTAAATGGAACATGGCTTCTCAGGAGCAGCCAGGGCTTTTTGCAGAAGAGGGTGCCTCAGGAAGGAGTCATCGTCACAAACCGGAAGAGAGGGAGACTGTGGCTTATGGGGAACTGCGTGACTCACCGCTGGCTCTGCCAGTTGCCTCTGATAAGTGCCGGACAGCCCAGGACTTGGAAACACTGGTGGAACCCCTATCTAGTCCCCTCACCAGAGGACCACCCAGGCAGATGAAGTGGTTCTTAACTCAGACATGTCACTTCGTGATTTCACCATCTGAAAAGCGGTTACCATAGAGAGCGATGCCCACTATCACTGAGCACACATGAAAGAGGGGATGCAGGAGATGAGGGTGCAGTGTGCTGAGCTCAGCAGGAGTGACCATGAGCATGTCACATGCCCAGCACCAGTCATGAGCTGGCACTCAGCAAGGAGAATTTGGATTCCCTCTCTGTTCAGCCCCCCAGCATAAATAAATAAGACCAAGAACCAAAGCCTACATGTTTTGATGACATTTAGTAAGTCTTAAGGAACAACCTCAGGACCAACTAGCCGTGTGTATTTCCTCTTCCTCATAGCCACCCAAAGCCTCCACAAAGCAGGTATCCAAGGGAGATGGCTGCAACAGGGAAAGATGCAGATTTTCCAGGCCCAACAACTCTGGGCCTTAACTTTACCCTTCCCAACCTCTGAGTGACATTTTCTCAACTCTCCAATTCTATGAGGGCAAGCCACGGGGGTGCACGGCCTTAATCCCAGCACTCAGGAGACAAACATAAGAAGATCACAAGTTGGGGTCAAGCCTCATCTACATAACAAGACCTTGTCAATAGATAAATATGCATATAAGGAAAGAAAGAAAGCCAGCAAGGTGGCACACGCCTTTAATTCCAGCTTTGGGAAGCAGAGGCAGGCTGATTTCTGTGAGTTTGAGACTAGACAAGTCTACATAGTGAGTCCCTGGTGAACTAAGGCTACACAGTGGGACCCTGTCTCAAAAAAAGAGAAGGGGCTGGGCGGTATTGACACGCCTTTAATCCCAGCACTCGGGAGGCAGAGGCAGGTGGATCTCTGGGAGTTCGAGGCCAGCCTGGTCAACAGAGCAAGTTCCAGGACAGGTTCCAAAGCTACACAGAGAAACTCTGTCTCGAAAAACCAAAAAGAGAAAAAGGAAAAAGAGAAAGAAGAAAACAGTCAATATCCAAATCATAGACACAGCATCCAATACTGTGTCTGAGTTTCTCCATGAAGCAGGATGCTTTTCAGCAGAAAACCAAATAAGGGATAGTATGCAGCCCACAGACATGGACTTTCACCAACATAAGCCTGTGTGAAAAGGGAAACCATATCATTATAGAAGGAGTCTACTTACCTAAAATTCTAAACAGAAAACACAGCACACAAGGGAGCAACATGGGGGAATGACCGGCACAGCAGTTCCTCCAGACGAGGGAAAGCAGTGTGGTTGGGGCACCCAGACGTCCTCAAAGGCATCACACTAACCTATTTGTCAAGTTAGATGATGGATAAATGGAAAGCTAGGCGTGGGGGCACATGCCTGTCACCCCAGCATGTGGGAACTCAAGGGAGAGGATTAGGATTCAAGGAGAAACTCTGCTACTTAGCGAATTCAGCGCTAGGTTGGTCTCCAAGAGACCCTGTCTCAAAACACAAAACAGGGCTGTAGAGATGGCTCAACCATTAAAAGCACTTGGCACTTATTGCTATTGCAGAGAACTCAGGTCCAGTTCCCACATGACAGCTCACAACAGTCTGTAACTCCAGCTCCAGGGGATCTGACACCCTCTTCTGACCTCTGAGGGCATCGGGCATGCATATGGCACACAAAATTAGATGGAGGCAAAATATTCATATATGTGAAGAAAATAAATCTTTTAAAAACAACACAAAGTGTAACATAGGTGCAGTTTTAAAAATTATTATTGGGAGCTGGAGAGATAGCTCAGCAGTTAAGAGCACTGGCTGCTCTTTCAGAAGACCCTGGTTTGACTTACAGCATCCACATCGCAGCTTACAACCATCTGTAACTCTAGTTCCAGGGACCCTAAGCTCCTTCTGGCCTGCTGGGGTACCAGATATGAACATGGTATGCAAAATACCCATGCTCATAAATCAATAAGATAATTAAAAAAATAAATAAAGGCAATACAATTATTGTTATCATTTTTAGGCTGAACATGTGCAGTTGTATATGTAGTGTCTTTTGCTATAAAACCATTTTAATAAACAGACAGAATAACTAGGGGACACCTATACTTGACAAGCAAGTGTAACATGACTAAAGTATTGCTAAACAGTAACAAGCACTTCATTTTTAGTGTTTTGGCTTCCCGAGCCTCAGTTTCCCTATATACAAGCATACCGGTGATGTAATAGACATTGTTGTCCATGTGCAGGTCCTGGGGTTCCTTTCTCCCTCTCCTCTGCCCCTCTCTCTTCTCTGGCACATGCACACACACACAGTGACAGCCAGGATCCCTCTGCCATGGATCAACGCTGGTCCCCAGAATGCTCATAGTGGTCCTTGATGCTCTGGAATAGGATCTCCTGGTCTTGGTGTCTCTGGCTGAGGCCGTTCAACCTTTTCTGCATCTCTGGGGGTAAATGGAGCTGGCAGGATAGCTCCCGCCTGTAACTGCTGCATTCAGGAGGCTGAGGTAGGAGGCCACTGGGCTGTTCAAGGATAGCATGGGCTGTGTAGCTTGACCTTGTATCAGAAAGAACAACAAAACCCAAAGGAAATAAAGGTCCCACAAGCACAAGGATCTGTCCATCATCTAAGCCCCAGGTAGATACACTAAAGGACTGTGCTCATCTGAGGGATCTTGACCAGTGATCTGTCACCTCTTGAGAGTGAGTGATAGAATGAGTTTTGCAGTGTGCTTAACAGCATTCTTCATTAACTCTTCCAAATAGACTGGCGTCAATGTCCCTCCTTTCCCTGGCTTTTCCTCCACCACTATGCATCTGTTGGAGTGGTGCCCTCCTGTCTTTGGAAGGTATTTATTTCAGGAAAAGTGCCCCTGACCCTGAGTTTGGCTCCAACTCTGAAGGGGCTTCAGACACAACCTATGGGACTGAAATGGAGTGGCCCGGTCTCCACCTAACAGGAAGGTGCGACCTCCGATGGCGGTGGCCTCACTTGTGCACTTGGAAGTCTGGACCAGGTCGGTGGGCCTGTCAAGTTGTTGAGCTGAACCATCGAGGCCGTGCTATTCCGGTTTTGCACAGTGCGCAGAACCTGTATCTGCAGCGCCTGCCTTAAGCAGTCGGGTGGCACAAGCTCCAAGCCGCCCAGACTTGGAGTGGCCAGGGGCGTGGCTAAGGATGCTGGGGCGGGGTCTGGTCAGGGACGGGGCGGGACCAGCGCGGGTCTCCAGAGGCGGGGCCGGGGCAGGAGCGAGGCGGAGCAGGAAGGGGCGGCGGCCCTGCCTGGCTTCCGCGTCACAGCCCTTAAAGCACCTGCCCGCCTGTCGCGGCTACGAAGGTGCAGTAGGAGCTCGGGACTCGGCTCCATGGACGCTCTACGGGCTGCGTCCGTCACTCGGAGGGGTGAGTGAGTGTTGCGGGGTGGCATGGGTGATGCGCTGTGTTGGATCCGGCCTCGGGAGGGTCGCGGTCCGCGTCTCCATCGAGGATTGCGGGGACCCCGCCGCTGTTCACCCCGGTGAGTGGAGCGGTGTGTCTTGGGGCACCCAGCATGAGCAAGGCTCTAACCGGGACCGCCTCGCGTCATCGGGCCTCGTAGCCAACCAGAATCTCTCAGCAACTTTTCTCCCTGTGGATCACCCCGGAAACTTGTCCTTTCCGGAATAGGACTCCGGCCCTGGGCTCTTCGTATGGGACTCTAGAACGAAGGCGATGGCCACAATGGGGAAGCCCCTGGGTCCCCTGCGCACTTCCAGTCCCCAGTTCCCTTCTGAGAGCCCCGCCCCTGCCTCCTGGGTCCCTTGGTGGAACAAGACGGGTTTTGGGGGTGGAGTCAGACAAGTACAAAGTTTTTGTGTCACAAACTCTGAGTTGATGACCTTGAGTAAATTCTTATTGCCTGTGCCTCCGTTTCCCCTGTATAAGAATAACTCCTTACCGAGAGCTCTTGAGATCACAGCCTGAGCTAACACATGAGGATGGCTTTGGTTAGTGTCAGCTCAGTTCATGTCACCTTATCCTGTGGGGGAGAGAGGCTGAAAGAGAGCTACAGTGGGTATTCCTTGCCCCTAACGCTGTGCTCTGGTCAATAGGAACTGTGATGGACACCTTCCAAGAATCTGAGATATGAGTGACCACTGTGGAAAGAAGCCTGTCCAAGAAGAAGCCAGCCCCACCATGAGCCTGTGGGATCTTGAGGACAGCCACAGCTGCCGGGGTCGCCCACAGCCAGCCCAGGCCCCTGAGGCTAAAGAAGCCTCTGCTGAGTTGCAGATGAAGGTGGACTTCTTCCGGAAGCTGGGCTACTCGTCCTCCGAGATCCACAGTGTCCTGCAGAAGCTGGGGGTCCAAGCAGATACCAACACAGTGCTGGGGGAGCTGGTGAAGCATGGTTCGGCTACTGAGCGGGAGTGCCAGGCCTCCACAGACCCCTGCCCCCAGCTCCCTCTGGTGCCCAGGGGTGGAAGCACCCCCAAACCTTCCTCTCTCGAACCTTCACTCCCAGAGGAGGACAAGGAGGGCAGTGACCTGAGGCCTGTGGTCATCGATGGAAGCAATGTGGCCATGAGGTATGTGTCACTGCTGTGGAGAGGACCTATGGAGGTGTCTGTGGCGCTTCCCTTGGGAAAAAAGAAAAGAAAAAAGCGTGGCTTTCCTCGTGGACTGGGGAGGGAATGCCAACGCTCTCTGCGAGGTTCCGCCATGTGCCAGGAGGCCCCCTGAAACCTTAAGACTTCTTGGAGTGTTTCATGAATGTCCTAAGAAGGAAAATAGGAGCTTAGACCCTTGCCCAGAGTCACACTCCTTGATAAATGAGCAGCAAGCATTCAAACTCAGCCTTCTGTGCCCAGAGTGGACTTTGTACTGTGGTCTCTCCTGAGACCAGTCCTCTTCTTGCCTCTGACATGAGGCAGGACAATGTAGGGGAATTGCCTGTGGGCTTGAGCTTTCTGGGAGCCAGTCGCTTCACCAGTTGAGCCATTTCTTCACTCTCTCCTCAGTCTTTCCTCCCAGGTGGCCCTTGTGGGGAGAAAATGCATAAAGTGTGGAGAGTTGTAAGTACTAAGTGAATAGTTGTCTCCTTCAGTGACTGAGTCCTCTGGGACTGCCTTGTCCTAGACTTGCGCTCCCAGAGAAGCAAGGCTTAGTTAGCTATTGCGAGCAAGTAAGCGAGGCATCCTAGCCCTAACCAGGTGTGACCTATTGGCCGGATCTGGCTCCCTGGGTGTGTGCAGGTGGCCTGATGCTCTGGGCTCACGTGAGCCCTGATGGGATCTATATTGGCCGAACTGATACTGCTTGGACTGGACTCATCTCAGGGGGTTCCCAGACCTTTGCAGATCTCTCAGGGAAGGAGGCGGGGTGGAGGCAGAAACTGAGCCAGGCTGCCTCTGACCTTAAGGAGCCCTTGACTTCTCCCTTCCATCCAGGCCGCACCCTCCAGTCCTGCTTTCTCCCAACGGGCTGGGTGAGTCAGGCATGGGTGGATCACACACAAGGAAAAGTTCCTGTTGGCAGGGATCAGGGGAGACCCCAGCAAGAGAACAGGAAGAGGGGAAGTCTCTTTCCCGGTTGCCCCAAGGGCTGTCCCAGGTGAACTGCCAAACTTGTCACGATGCCAGCTTCTTCCCTCCCTGGCATTTGGTCCCACCTACTCTCCACCCAGCTGGGTCAAGTGAGCTGTCTAGCTGGCCCTGGCCCTACTTCAACACCTTTGGGTCCGTCTTCACATCTTTAAAATGAACTGATCTTGGGTGGAAGGCTGAGAAACGCTGGCTTCCATGCCAGAGGGCAGCAGGTCAAACTTGTCCCTTGCAGAGGCTGCTGTTCTCTCTGAGGCTCTGAGATAGGATAGGAATTTGGAGAGGTCTGACCTCCCCTAGGAATCGTGGGCTGGGTGTCTTGTGGGCAGCCATGTGCTATGTGTATTTGTATCCTGGGCAGGGGAAGGAGGGGCCTGGGCAGGAGGAGGGGCAGTAGTGGAGGGGTTCAGGAGAGCTGATACCAAAGAGACAGACAGCTACTGTCTGCCGGCCCGCTTGCCTATCTGCTGGGGGTTTCTGAGCTGGGGTGGCCACGGAAGGGGAATTCCAGCCTCACACTTCCTGTCTCAGCAGCTGCCTGGTTCCTACCCTGCTGCTCCCCACACACACAAGGGCTAGCCCCCACCATATGCAAATCGTGGGGAAATTCACCTCTGTTTCCTTCTAAGGGAATTTTCCTGCACTCATTAGGCCCAGCCCAGGCAGTTCTTTTTACCTGGGGAGGCAAACCCTGCCTTGTCCTTGGGCAGGAGCTGGAGTCTTCCATATACCCAGCCCATCAGGCTAGGTAGGGGGCCTGCGGGACTCTGAGAGTGGGAGGAAGTTGGTTTTCCTGGGCCAACCAAGCTTCCTGCATTGCAGTGAGCTGAATGAGTAGTCCAGGCGTTCTGGGCCTCAGGCCTCAAGTGCTCTCACTGCCAAGAATAGGGCTCTGACTACCTGCTGAGGGAACATTCCTGTACCAGCACTGCTGAGAAGAGACTTGTCACTCGTCCCCAGCCAGGGGTTTAAATGCCCAGAGGCAGTACACGACCCAAGATCCCTGACATCGGGAGATCCTCAAGCTTGACTTGGCTGGTCCAGGAGGGGCCCGTGAATCCACAGAGAGGTCAGGGGACATGTGGACATGGCACACTCGGGACAGTAAGCCATGGTGCAGAAGACTACCTCACATCTGGGGAGACAACAGATGGCCCAGGGAAGGAGACAGTATGATGGTGCAGTGGGCTTTGTGAAGCCACAGATGGGGATGTTCCTCAGAGGTTTTGACATGGCACCTGGCTTCCGAAAGGAAGTGTAAGCCTTTGCCAAGCCCATCATTTCTCTGGCTCCAGGGTTGTCCCTTCCTCTCCATATGCAGAGTGTACGCCATTGATGCTTGAGTTCTGAAACTCCTCCGTCACATCTTCTCTCTGCATCTTCTGTAAGGGAAAGGATGGCGATCCAGTAGCCCCACACCCTAGTCATGGAATCTCCTTCCCAGCACTGAGATGGTCCAGGCGGACTTGGTGCCTTTCCCAGCCATCAGGGCTGTTGGTACCTAAACGCCAAGGGGAGTGGTTCTGATCACATTGGCTGCTGTGTGACCCTTGGTGACTAAGTTACCCTCTCTGGACCCTCTGAACAGAGGGGAAGGGAGGGTAACAGCAGTGCACTTCTTGTGGGCTTGATGATGATTCCAGGGAGAGCACAGAGCGGCCAGGTTTGTGGCTCCCCCTGAGTTTTGACTCCACTGTGAACAGGCTACATGGGAGACGGGGAAGGAGGGGTTTGGAAGTGCTGCCTTGGAGATGACTTAGAGACTCTGGAGCCTCACCCCCACCCTGCCCCACCCCCGCCCCAGATAGCCTCCAGCTGCCCCACTCCCCACTCTCTGTTCTCTTGGGGCTCCAGCTATCACCCCCTCTCCCCAAAGCTACCCACAGGATGTGGTCTGCCATGGACTTGCCTCTTTTGCGTAACATTTATTCTGTTTTATTTGCTAAATATGAGTCTGAGTTGCTCACTATGGGGCTAACCAGAGGCCGGGATTGCTGGGGAGGGAGTCCCCTTCAGCACTTCCAGGAACTCCACCTTACCAGCTGTCTTTAGCCTCAAGCTCCCCTGGTGTGAGATGGCTTGTCTAAGAAAGGTGCCCTCCACCAAGCTTGCGGGCAGAGAGAGACACAGGCTAGGGCAGCCTAGGAGCCAGCTAGGTTGCTTCTGAGGAAAGCCATGTTTAGACAGAACAAGGCCAAGGCCTGATGCCCCAGCCCTTCTTGTGAACAAGCAGAGTTCCCCAGCAATTTCCTGCCCATCTTTCTGCCAGGAGTCACACCCTCCCTGGGGCGGCAGCAGTCCGTCCGTCCGCCCCCCACCCCCCCCACGCCCCCGCAGACATGCAGGGAGGGGCAGGCTTGCAGGGAACTGGCCTCTTGAGAGGAAAAGAGGTGGCCTTTCACTTTCACCCTGAAAATTTCCTGGAGTGCCTCCTGGCTGTTATTTCCTTACCCCTGTAGAAGGGTGACTCCCATGCTCCTTCCCTGCACCCTTTGGGGACCCAAGCCGGCCGAGACCTTGCACATAGACTGAACTTTAATCCGGAACAGTCTGGTTTCTCTCCTGCTTAACATGGCTGGTGCCTCCCCCGCCTCCTCCTCCTCCTCCTCCGCTGGTGCCTCCTTGCTATGTAGTGTTGAGGAAAAGAGGTGACTCAGCCTACATGTGCAAATCTGTGTCCCCGTGGTCCCTGTGGCTCCTGAGTACGGCAGGATCCCCAAGTCTCCCATCACCTTTACCCACCCCCAGGTATGTTGCAAATGGCCCGACCCTCCCCCTCTACGTGGGGAGCCAGTGTGGCTAGATTCCTGGGTGGATCCACACTTTGAGGAGATGGAATCTTAGGGAAAGTCCCATCTGGGGCTGGCCACCAGGCGGTGTGGGAACCGGCCCAGGGACAAGGCCTTAGGCCCTACAGGCAGAGAGCCAGGGACTGAGTCCTGCAGCTACCCAGCAAGGCCAACCAAGGCTAGAGCGTGGCCCACTTCCCACTTCTGCTCCGGCCAGGGTGACCACAGACTGGCTACTCTGTGAGCTAACTTATCCCTCCTCTGCCAGTCACGGGAACAAGGAAGTCTTCTCTTGTCGGGGCATTCTGCTGGCTGTGAACTGGTTTCTGGAGCGGGGCCACACAGACATCACCGTGTTTGTACCATCATGGAGGAAGGAGCAGCCTCGGCCAGATGTGCCCATCACAGGTATGTGTGCTGGAAGAGGGATGGCCTCACTGTACCAGCGACCCTGGTGCTCCCCAAAAGAGTCCTTGAATAGGGCCAGCACCTTCTAGATTATAAGCAAGGACCAGCCTGTCTTTTTCCAATGCCTACTGCCTTCAGCAGCCCAGCTCAGATGAGAATGGCTGGGAGTCACTTGTGTAGTCTTGGGGTGTCTCTCTCATCCTATTGGAGAGGCATCCCTCGTTCAGCATCCCCAGTGGCAGGGGGGCAAT
Source organism: Ondatra zibethicus (assembly GCA_004026605.1). Taxonomy (NCBI): domain Eukaryota; kingdom Metazoa; phylum Chordata; class Mammalia; order Rodentia; family Cricetidae; genus Ondatra; species Ondatra zibethicus. The sequence goes on from PVIU01014806.1 coordinate 19,939, forward strand.
ATAGCTTCATGATTGAGGCAGTGGGTGCTGGGCCAAGAAGACAAGGCGAGACGCTTGGCCCCGAGTAACCCAGACGAGGGTCTTATGTAGCTGTGCTCTGAGCCTGTGAAATGGGGCAGGGTGGAGGTGTGCCGACAGCATCCACCAAACACTGCCAGAGGAGTAATTGAGACAGTATGGAAGTGCTTAACCCAGCACAGCGTGAATGCGTGGTGTGTTCAGGCTGCGGCCACCATCCCCATGAGAGCCCCCGCCTTGAGGAGGGAGTGAGAAGACAACTTCTAACTTTAGAAGTCTGCGAGGCCGGGTCAGGCTGGGGACTCCTGAGCCTCTTCTGAACAAGGCTGGGAGCGTTCTGAGTGTGTGAGGGACATGGCCAGTACACTTCTTCCTGGACCCCTATGGTAGGGGACACAGGCAGGGCACACAGGCCAGAGGGGAAGCAGGAAGAGCCACTCTGGGCTCAGTGCTCCCGCTGAATGGGATGCTCCTGCACACAGGTGCACTTGGTTTCCGCATGGCTGCCTGGTTTCTGTCCTCTCGAAACTGGTGTGAACAGCCTGTGAGCCATGGAGCCCTGTTGGGTGTTTCAGGGTCCCCAGGGGCCCCTGACCTGCACCTCTGTCATCCCCCAGACCAGCACATTCTGCGGGAACTAGAGAAAAAGAAGATCCTGGTGTTCACACCGTCCAGGCGTGTAGGTGGCAAGCGTGTGGTGTGCTATGATGACCGCTTCATTGTGAAGCTGGCCTATGAATCCGATGGGGTGGTAGTCTCCAATGACACGTACCGGGACCTCCAAGGCGAGAGGCAGGAGTGGAAGCGCTTCATTGAGGAGCGGCTGCTCATGTACTCTTTCGTCAACGACAAGTACGTCACTGCTGGAGGACTGGGAGAGATGCTGGGGGCGGACTCTGTGGGCCCATGGTCTGGGTTGCAGCTTAGGCAGTGACGTGGGTAACAGAGAAGGCTGGGGCCAGCAGAGCTATTTAACTGGGGGCCGGGGGTTGAAGCTAGCTTGAGACAGACCCAATGCATTCCTCGATGGCTCTCTCCGGTAAAAATCTATGGCAGCATACATCCCAAGATGCAGTAGCTTGTGGCTTCTTGAGAACTCCCAACCTGGGGAGAGTGCCCTGAAGGTAACCCTGAGCTATACCCCTCTGAACTGAGGGATCCCCTCTTCCTTTGGGGTGAGCCAACTGCAGACTCAGAATTGGGGCATCCTGCAGACAGGCAGTTTGGGGGCTGATCTCTCCCCAGGAAGCCTGGCTATCCAGCCCTTTCCTTGGCCCCTCTTCATGACTTCCTTCTCCTGAGCGTTCCTTTCATCTACTGCAGGTTCATGCCCCCTGATGACCCTTTGGGACGGCATGGGCCTAGCCTGGACAACTTCCTGCGTAAGAAGTCACTGCCTTCGGAACACAGGAAGCAGCCATGTCCCTATGGTGAGACCCAGCTCAGTCTTCAGTAGCCTTTTTTGCCTTTCCTCTTGCCTGCCTGTGTCCTGGTGGCTTCCTTGTGGAGACCACCTAAACCCCAAGTCCCTGCGCCTCCTCTTCTCTCTGGCCCCATTTGGAGACACTCTTTGTCCTTCTTGCAGGGAGGAAGTGTACCTATGGAATCAAGTGTCGGTTCTTCCACCCTGAGCGGCCGAGCCGCCCCCAGCGCTCCGTGGCTGATGAGCTCCGCGCGAATGCCCTCCTCTCACCCCCCAGGACCCCAGTGAAGGACAAAAGTGGCCAGAGGCCTTCCCCTGCTTCTCAGCCCCGCTCTGTGTCTCCAGAAGCTGAGCAGAGCAGCCTAGATGGGAAAAAACTGGGGGCCAGATCATCCCCAGGCCCTCACCAAGAAGGCTCCACACAGACCTTTACCACAGCTGGCAGGAGCCTCCCTGTTAGTGGGGGCAGCTTTGGGCCCACAGAGTGGCTCCCACACACCCTGGACTCACTGCCGTACACCTCCCAGGAGTGCCTTGATTCAGGCATTGGTTCCCTGGAGAGCCAGATGTCAGAATTATGGGGGGTGCGAGGAGGCAGCCCTGGGGAATCGGGCTCTACTCGGGGTCCTTACGCTGGTTATCACACCTATGGGTCTGAGCTCCCAGCAGCACCTGCCTTTGCTCCCTTTAGACAGCCCATGGGTGCTGGCCACTTCAGTGTCCCCACCGACTATGTGCCCCAGCTACCCACCTTTCCAGCCAGAGAGTACTGGTCTGAGCCGTACCCTTTGCCCTCACCTACCCCAGTCCTTCAAGAGCCCCAGAGGCCCAGCCCAGGGGCTAGTGGGGGCCCCTGGAGCAGGGTGAGCGAAAGGGCCAAAGAAAGGGCTGGTGTGTACACCAAGTTGTGTGGTGTCTTCCCCCCACACCTGGTAGAAGCTGTGATGGGGCGCTTTCCACAGCTCCTGGACCCCCAGCAGCTGGCCGCCGAGATCCTTTCTTACAAGTCCCAGCACCTCAGTAAGTAAGCCAGGAGGTGGCTCAAGGGGCTGTCAGGCCTCACAGATCGGTCCCCAGCCCCTGGCCAACCTTGGAAGCTGGACAGAGGGACGAATGGAGCAGGCAAGAGAATCCTCAAACCAAAGATCCCATAGGATTGGTTCTGGCCCTGTGGCACCTCTATCTATCCCGCATGGGTCAGAAGCGATCACCCTGTTGATACACATTGTATCTCTGTCATTTAAGGAGACGTTGCCGGTCAGGCCGTCCATCCGTGGCTGATGCCCAAACCCTCTTTTTTCTCAGAGGGCGGGGAGGGAGGCCTAGGGGAGCAGAGGCCTGAACTAGACCCCACCCTCCACCCTGTCCCTGGGACGCCGGCACCACCGGCAAGTTGGGCACTATGTGCCTGCCCTCCGAGGCCCCTCTCAAGCCAATGTGGCTTCATCCCTTTTCACAGGGCATGAGGCTTCATGTTAGTAAGCAAGATGCTTCTTATAACCCACCCGCCCGCTCTGTCCACCTACCCCGTCACCCCACCAGGGCTCCAAGGCCCTCTGTTCCCACACCTGTTATCTTTCCCCATGGGTGGGAGGACACACGTATGCTGTGTACAGATACGAAATTGAAATATTTTAAGTGGAAAGAATGACAAAAATAAAGGATATTGCGAGTCCTTGAAGAGCTAGTTGTCTTTGATATGCTTGGGGGGAGGGGGGTAAGGGCTGATCTGGAGTGACAAGAGTCCAGTAGGGCAGGTGGCCTCAAACTTTCACCCTGGGGGGGCCATTTGACATTCCCTGTCCTTAGAAAGGAAGGTTTCCAGAATTGGTTGGTTCCCTGGAGCTGAGCCTGCATGGGAGGTGGGATGTCCCTGGACACAGCGGGTGACAGGTGCAGGAAGCAGAAGTATGGCAACAGAGAGCCCTGAGGCTTCAGCGGGATAGTGGTGGCCGGAGGAGCTGTTCCCCTTTTCTATGCTGTAGAATTGAGGGTAGGAAATAGGGAACCGATCTACCAGATTATAGCCTTAGAGGGCGGGGCATCTGGGTGGGTGTGAGGGAGCTCTTAGGTGCTGCACTCCAGGGCCCTCCTCCCAGATCCACTGTGTCTGAAGAATGAGGGTTGGGGAGAGCTGGGGTAGGGATAGCAGCAATGAAGAGGCCCTGCCACTGACTGCCACCTGGAGCAAAGGGACTGTCCCTCTCAGACCTCAGTTTCCTCGTCCTCTGAAATGGGAGTACTAATGGCAGCTACCTTACAGGTTTGTCACGAGGATTCAGTAAGATAATACGTGCTGGGCGTGTGACCTGCCTCCTGCCACACAAGAACTGCTCATTAGAGGCCTCCAGAAGCGTGACTCCTGTGGGTGGGTTCACAGGACTGACCCCATCCACGTCAAACTGCTCACCATCCTAGACAAGCCCAGGCAAGAAGATACTTCCCTCCCTCCTCCTCCCTGCTCCAACCTCAAAAATGAACACACGTATTAAATATTTTAAATGAAAGGCTAGGCTATCACACAGTCCCCGAACAAATACCATCAGCCGGGGGAAATGGAAGAAATTACAGCTTTAATAATCATACCTTTTTGAACAAGTCCTCTGGTTTGTACTTAATGGCCGGTGCAGCCGTATTTTCTGCTTTAAAAACGACTTCAGTACAGCACAGCTGTGATGCTGTGGAAGAAAATGTCACCCCCGGGGCCCTGCCCACCAGTGCCTGGCCACCCTGTCAGAGATCTCTGCTTGAGGCAGGGATCAGGGCACCTCGCCATGTGTGAGCTGGGAGCCTCTCTCCCACAGGCATTCGAGGCGTCTGTCCCAAGCTCGTTGCTCCCAGCCTCCTCAAGAGGTTTTATCAGCACAAGGAGATGGCAAAGCCTTACTTATACTTTATAATCCAACTACATTTTGCGGTTTAAGGAGCTGGGAATGCAGCTGGTGTCACTGGCAATCCCAGCCTCTGCGAAGCTGTGGGAGGCACAGAAGTTCAAGGCCATCTTTGGTTACAAAGCAAGTTCCCAGCCAACTTGGCCTGCCCAGGAGACCCTATCTCAAACGTGAAACAAACACACAAGACACACAAACACTCCAGTGTGCTCTCAGGTTAAAGGGCTATTTATGGGCATCTGTTTGTCTTTACGGGATAGGAAGCTAAAATACTGGACCGTCTAGTTCATTATCAGCTGCCTGGCAAGGCTGAGTTACTTGCCCAAGGTCCCACGGAGGAAGAAGGCAGGCTGGGGCAGGGCTTTCAGTACTTGTCCCTGATCCCAAAATCTGACACCAGTCTACTGTGACTCAAGCCCTTGCAGAAATGGGAGGAAATGTCCTCCCAGAGAGACAAGTATAACACCTGCCCACTTCAGCTGCCCAGGAGGGCTCAGTCTCTGTACAACATAATGGAGCTTGAGGGCCGTAAAAGCCAAGGGTCCTCTGGAAGAGGAAGTGGGAAACTCTTCTGCCTGGTCCTTCACCAGAGTTGAAGTCATTTGCTGGCTGTCCTGGGGGTGACACAGGAGGGTCCCACAGGCAGACAGGCAGCGGCATTAGTGTCAGCAGGCTGTGGCTGCCAGGAGGCAGGGCCTGGCCCTGCTGGTTCACTAACAGGAACCAACGAGGACTACCGAGCCACACAAAAGGTGCCACCTGGGGCTGGGTCCTGGGGAAGAGAGGGTCAGCTCAGGCCTTCTGTGACGCCTGCCCTGGCACCCATGCTTCCTGACAAGGAAGCCAGCTCAGCTGGGCTAGCCTGCCACAGAGCCATGCCTCCAGGCCTCTTTCTCAATCTAGCTTCTGGGCAGGGCTACGCAGGCAGCCAGGCTCAAAGCCAAGGCTGTTGCTTCTCTGTGACTTGCTTCAGCTTAACTCCGAAGTTCTCAACCACCTCTTGTCCCCTGGCCCACTAAAGGGTGGTGCCGAGTCACAGGGCCTTGGCCTCCCACCTGTGAACGGGACGCAAAGACAGACCACCTCTCCAGATATACAAGAGGCTGCCCAGCTAGCGGCAGCCAGTGGCAGCCAGGCACCAGTACAAGCCCCACTCACTAGCGAGGCCACCCTGGGCGACTCACCACCCTGCTCACAGGGCCTCAGCTGCCTGGCCCACAGTGATCCACGTGTGAGCTTAACGGGGAGAGGGTAGCAAGGACGGAATGTGACTCCTGAGACCAAAGCTCAAGTCACCAGGCACGCTGCAAGGGATCAAATTCCAAGTAGCTGCCCCAGTTGCTCTTTCCTCCTGCTTTTCCTGGTTACTTGAGCCAAGAGGCTGCTGGGGAAACTGGTATGTATGCAAATTCCCACTGTTGGGAAATGATCCCTAGAAGCCGGGCCTTCCCACAGGCCCCACCCACTTGCACCAGCAGGTGCTGGCCCCTAGGTGCTTCAGCAAGTTCTGTGCCACAGATTTAACCCCTTCAAGCTCCACTCCCCGACCCTAGCCTGCTCAGAAGCCAAAATGCCTGTAGTCTGATATAGGGAATTTCTGTATTCCCTGCCAGACTGTGCCAGCCCAAAATGAAATGAAGCAGCCGTGCTCTGATGTCACTCTCCACTCAAGTCTCCAGCAGGCTTCTTCAGGATATGAGAATACCTGGAAGTCCCTGAAGAGCCACTGTGCAAAGCCCACCTGGAGCTACTAATGTCCCAAGCTGCTGGGCTTTCAGAGGTGATGGAAGCCAGCGGCTGGGACAAGACCAGCATCCATCTCTGCAACTCCCATTTCTCTTCCTTTCCCCCCACCCTCCCCAGGAACAGACTGCATGCACAGAAGGACAACCCCTGTCTCAAGGAGGTGTTGAGGAGACAGAACTTGGGGGCTGGGTCATCGGATAAGCCCTGTCAGAGGGAAGGTGGCCCCAAGGACCCTGGGACCTTTGTCCTAGGCTTCAACTCCTGGCTAATCTTCTCTGTCATTGGCTCATAGCCAATAGGGTGACAAGAACCTGTCCTGGGGACCTCCTAGTTCATGGGAAGGGTGTGGGAGATTTGGCTGAAAGAGGCAGGAAGTAGGGCCCTGTAATTAAGGAAGCCCAAGCTATCCTAGGCCTTGGCATGTAAACCCTTCCAGCCAGTTCCTGGAGGGGGAGGAGGCCCACGCTGTAACCTAGGGTGTGCCGCCTGAAGCTGCTATCAAGGCTGGTGATCCTAAACTGCTTACCAATTTAAGAAACAGCAAGGAGACTCCGTGGGAGGAATGACTTAGGCACCCAAGCCTGCAATATGCCAGGCATGCGGCACCCTGCTGCCACCTTCTGGTAGCTCCCAGTACTACTACTACTGCTGCTGCTGCTGCTGCTGCTGCTGCTGCTGCTGCTGCAGCCTGGAGTGAGTGGCTTGCCCACCTGGAACTGCTAAAAGTCCAAACTCCTGGTGGCTTTCCCAGGGTGAGGAATGAGGTCTGAACTAATGTGCTCGGGAGAGGTGGTTCTGTCTGGGAGAATACGCAAAGCAGAGCGCTGACCCATACAGGGAACTCCTGTTGGCTTTCGTTTCTGGACAGGGTCTCTGTGCGCAGTGCAGGACTGTGTCAACCTCACAATCCTCTAAAGTCCTTCCAACACAGCTGTGTGCTTTTTGTTGAAGCAGTAAATTTTCAAAGGCATCTGCATAGAGGTTCTCACAGTCCCAGCAATGAATGAGCCAAGAAAATTCTTGGGCAGGAGGTATAACTGAGTGGCTGAGTGCTTGCTCAACAGGTACCAATCTCCTGGTTCAACCCTCAGCAACATGTTGCAGACATACACACAAGCTGGAAGAATAATCAAGGAGAAAAATTACAATTATATATAATAAAATCACCACAAGCTGCTATTCCAAAAGAATTGAAAGGGCATGGTGTGGTGGCACATGCCTTTAATGCCAGCACTCCGGAGGCAGAGGCAGGTGGATCTCTGTGAGTTTGAGGTCAGCCTGGTCTACAAAGTGAATTCTGGGACAGTCAAAGCTACTACACAGAGAACCCTGTCCAAAAAAAAAAGGAAAAGAAAAAAGAATTTAAAGGTTGAAAATGCTGTCATTTGGGCAGGATGTGGGGAAATAGGCAATAATCCTATCGCTAGAGTCATAGTGTCAACTCTGGAAGGAACCTGGTACTCAAGCTTACCTAAGAAACACATGCCTCTTGACTCAGCAATCCTACTGATTTATCCCGAGCCCTCATCTGCAAAAATGATGGAATGCGTTTACTGCAACAGCAGAAGCTGGGAAGCACCAACACCATCACTGGAGCACAGGCTACAGAAACAGGCACACAGCAGGGGAATATTAAAGCCAGTGAAAATGAGGCAGCTGTATATTTGGAATTTAGTTTTGCTTTTTTGTTTTGTGGGTAGCTTGGCATAGGAAAGCTGCTGCCTCAGCTTCTCGCTTGCTAGTTGGGATTACAAGTGTGCACCACCAAGCCTGGCTCTGTATGTTTTTGCATTTGTGTGTGCGCACACAAAAATGTGCATGAGTGGACGGTTTAGGTCCACGGTGTGGGTCCTAAGGATCGAATTCAAGCCATGAGGCTTAGGGCAAATGGCTTAACCTGCTGAGCTATCCTGCCAGCCCAAGGCTGGCTTCGGGCTATTTTCTAATCTAAGGAGCGACTTTAAAAGGAAAGGTAGAACAGAGCGAGCACTTTACCATCTTTGCAAACAGTTTTTGTCCGCACGCCTCAGACCCCACAGAGTTCCTGCAAAGCCACAGCACTGCTGTCTCTAGAGAGGCTATGTGACTGGGACTGAAGTTCCTGCTGAATGCACTCCAGCACCATCTGAAGGTACCATTTGCACATGGGTATGGCCAAAAGTTCTCCCAAAACCTGGTGGTAATTCTAATCGCCAGGGTGAAGATATCAAGATGGTGAGCTCAAATGGGTGGAGCTCTCTAGAGCAGAATTACAAACTGATCTCTCAAAAGAGGCTTGAAGCTGGGCGGTGGTGGCGCACGCCTCTAATCCCAACACTTGGGAAGCAGAGGCGGGTGGATCTCTGTGAGTTCGAGGCCAGCCTGGTCTACAAGAGCTAGTTCCAGGACAGGCTTCAAAGCTACAGAGAAACCCTGTCTTGAAAAACCAATAAATAAATAAATAAATAAATAAATAAATAAATAAATAAATAAATAAATAAATGTATGTATGTATGTTTGGGGCTGGAGAGATGGCTCAGTAGTTAAGAGCACTGACTGCTCTTCCAGAGGACCCAGGTTCAATTCCCAGCACCCACATGGCAGCTCACAACTGTCTGTAACTCCACTGCCAGGGGATCTGATTCTCCCACACAGACATACTTGCAGGCAAAACACAATGTATTTAAAGTAAAGTTAATTAATTTAAAATAAATCAAAGAGGCTTGAAGGAGCTCCCTCCCCACCACTCAAGGAGACAGCAAAGGCCTGTGGGAACCAGGAGCCAGACCCTTTACGAAGCACATACATCTACTGGTGACCTGACCTTCGATTTTCCCGCCTCTAGAACAGTTATCTGTAAGCCACCAAGTTTATGTTACTGTTACAGTAGCCTCAACAGACTGACACACGTATTCGGATGACATATTTCAAAGCCCCTACCCATCCTGAGATACAGAATAGATTATCTGGGGGTGAAGGTGTGGAGCCGGGAGAACACTGACCAGGAATCCTTGCACATAAGCAACAAAGATTTGGGGTGCACACACCTCCAGCACATGCTATTAAACCTGACAGCAGGCATTTTCATTGGTGAAAACAATTTCACTATCAGCAGTTTCTTGTGGTTCAACCTAATATTTATTTATAAATTATCCACATATATTAATGAACTAGTATTTAGGTGTATTACATAACATATTCAAAGTGAAGAACTACACAAGGCTGAGGTCCAAAGAGAAAACACATCCAAGATCTGGTCTTTCCCTCCCACACCCCAAGCCGTCACCCACACCACTCCCTTTCCCTTGGACACATAAGCAAGGGGCAGCACCCAGGCCACCTGCGGCATGACTGACCCCACAGAGCAGTGTTCAAAATGAAACCTGTGCTTCAAATCCTGAGGCTAGCCCTGAAGACCAAAACCTGGGAACACACAACACACACTTTGAACACAGGGATAGGACTGACATGCGCTCACATTCTCTCTCTCTCACTCTCTCTCTCTCTCTCTCTCACACACACACACACAATCTTCCTAGGCACTATACACAGCCCCATGCTGGGAGGAAGTTGTGCATACAGAATACCATCCACCACTTCCATCAAGTCAGAGCTTCTGAAAAGAATTTTCCAGTATGCAAACGCCTCAGTGACTTGGAATAAAGCTGAGGGTGGGAAAGACCAAAATAAGTGCAAAAACTAAGCAAGAGCGCTTTAGAAACACAAGCCAACTACTTATGAGCAAAGGCTCCTTTGAGCTTTGTTTTTACTGCAAGGGTGGAGACAGGAGCATCACTCTCTACTTCCTGCACCCAGGACCAAAAGCCTTCAGATGAAGACCCTACTGCTTGCTTTCTACTCTTGGAACAAAGGATTTTCCTGAAAGCGAATGGCACAGACTCAAGTTGGGGGAAACGGTTTAAGATGTGCAGCGACAGATCCATTTCTTACAGTGCCAAGGCTCCTGAGACCTGGGGTCTCTGGATCAGCATGGTGGGCTTGAAAGCATTGTTCCTGATCCACACTGGCCTTGTCCCAATTCCCAAGCTTCCTAAAGTCCCTCCTCAGGCCCCAACTCTGTGGGCTGGTCTTGTTCCTCACATTCTCCTCATGTACCCCAGGACACTGACTTTAAACAGAATGGCCCTTCCTCAGTCCTTGGAACTGTGGGCTTGGCACTCCCATGAAGCTTTGCGCTAGACTGTCCTCCAAGTAGCTGACAATAATGTTACCACAAAAGGCCAGGTCTTGTATTTTAACTACCAGAGGCCAAGGGCAAGCTCTTCCTGTGTTGGAGACCTAATGGCAGAAACAAGTGTGCCACCCTCCATTCCTGTCCTCTGTCCTCCAAAGGACAGGTGGGTCGCTGGGACCAGTTGGCGCTCTCCCCCCCCCCCCCGCCTCCAACACAGGCCGGCTAGCTACAGCCTAGGCTGGCCCTGAACACCTCTGCCTGCACTTCCCAGGCACTAGGATTACAGGTATATGTGCCGTCACACCTGGCTTAGGAGCTGCCTTACTCCTTTAAACTAGTCCCTCTCACAACACATAGGGCCCTGGTTGTTACTTCAGTTTAGGGACTGCTGGCTGGCTAGTTGCAATGAAAGACTATCCTATCCACTGAGATTAATGTTCTCTTGTGTAAGCACATCCATTCTTTCCATTGACGATTTGTAAGCAAACTTGGTGAATAAAGTTAGGACCACAGCATGGTACAGAGAGGCAGGAACCTATTGGAGGTGATCCTTTTTTTTTTTTTTTTTAAAGTAAGGTTTCTGGTAGCTCAGGCTGACCTCTAACTCCCTTGACTTCTGATCCTTCTGCGAGCTAGGATTACAGGCAGGCACCACCATGCCCACACTTATACGGTGCTGAGGATCAATTCCCAGGACTCTGCATGCCAGACAATCGCTCCATTGACTGCATCACTCTTCCAGATGCCTTTTTCTAAGCCACCCCAAAACGGGAAAAGCAAGTAGTCTCCCGGAGCCTAAGTAGCACTGGCCAGTTCACAGAAAAACTGAAGACCTAATCAATGGGTAAACCTTACAGGGTGGGGGAGGCATAAAACAAACAGCTCACAAGCCACTCTCTTCTACACACACACGGGACAGTCACATACACAGACATGCTGTTACACAACACACGCTTAGGGCCTGGGAGGGTACTCAGTAGTAGATCACGTGCCTAGCATGGTTGATGTCTTTTACCCAACTCTCTACGATGCAAGAAATAAATAACACACCTTCTACTGGGCAGTACCACTATTCCTCTACACACAGCAAACTATGAGGTTCAGATGTTTTAAAGTCAGCCATTTGCTTTCCCCAGAGTTTAGGATAAGGCGATAAACCAAGAAGGAAGGATCCAAAACGCTTCTGGGTTTTCATTTTCAAGGAACAATCTACGTATTTTAAACTACTTCCTTAAGAACTGGAGTTCTGCTGCCAAAGACATGGCCAATGACTGGAAATCATCAAAGGAAATGGAGTTTAACAACAAAAGGAGCTGGGCGGTGGTGATGCACACCTTTAATCCCAGCACGGGCAAAGCAGAGGCAGGCAGACCTCAGTGAATTAGAGGCCAGCCTGGTCTACAAAGAAGTTCCAGGACAGCCAGAACTGTTACACAGAGAAACCCTGTCTCATAAAAACAAAAAAAGGGAAAGAAATAATAATAAAATAAAAAATAAAGACAAAAAAAACCACACAAGAACAAAAGGCAAGGCTTTTGCACATCAAAAGGGTGGTTCTGGAAACAGGCCATCTATGCTCAGCCCAAAGCATGGCCATGATGGCCCAAGTCTCCTACAAAGGCTCAGGCATCAGAAAGAACTGTGACTAGACAGTCAAAGGACAGGCAAGGCCCTGAATCTCACCGCTCAGCCTGACCCAGGCTGTATGGCTCAGTTTCTAACACAATGGCCTCAAGCAGGCTCCTAATTAGCAGCCTGGACTCTGTGAAAGAAGCCCTTTGGGGTTGGGATCTCAGCATTGGCACTGGGCTGAGCTCTGCAGGCAGGGCTGTCTGTGGGCAGAGCTGGCTCTTGTGAGGCTCTCACTCCACTCAGTGGAAGCTGACTCTTCAGTAATTCTGGGCTCTCCCATGGGCTTAGTGATTTTTAGAGCAATATCTAACCAAGTGAATGTCAGCAAAAAGAGAAAAGATGGTAGCCGGGAAGTGGTGATGCGTGACTTTAATCCAGCGCTCGGGAGGCAGAGGATCTCTGAGTTTGAGGCCAGCCTGGTCTACAGAGTGAGTTCCAGGACACAGAGAGAAGAAACCCTGTCAAGAGAGAGAAAGTGGAGAGAGGAGAGGGGAGAGAGGAAAGAGTAGGGAGAGAGGGGAGAAGACAGAAAGAGAGAGGAGAGAGAAAGATGGAAAGGAAAATCTCAGGCGGAGAAGGAAAGCATGACAGATGGAAGGCAAGGAAATTTTACTTCTACAAAGGAATCAAAGTGTCTGTTCTAGAAGGATGACGTTTTCCAGCTTTCTTGTTCCTCAAACATGAGACTGCTTCTAACACACCATCATTAAACACTCTCTGCCTTCCCCCTGCAGAAGTCAAAAAGTCAAAGAGCCAAACTGCCCATTTACTTCTGAAAGCCACTTTAGTTTCAATTATGAATATTGACACCACATGAAACAGACCATCAGATGCGTCATCAGGAAGGTACAGGCATCACAAAATGTCCCAAAAGAAAATCAGATGATAAAAACAACAATAAAAAAATAATACAACACAAAACAAAACGAAAGAATGGCAGATATTTACAGCCTCCATCTGCAATGGAACCTGGGCTCTACTTTCAGCGGAACACAAAATCAGAGATGTGCACTTCTCGATTGAGGGTGGGGGAGGGGGGTCACAGATGGAGCTGGTGCCAGCCAGTTTGCGGGGAGACATTCATTCTAAGAAGGGAGAAATGCACAGTTAGCCACCCACTGGGACTGGGACCAAGGACAGATCTTCCCGCTGAACTGCTACTACCGATGACAACAGCGAATGACCCAGTCTTATAGAAAGGACTCGTCACTACAGTTAGGACAGACTAGCCAGTTACAGGCACTGGGTCTGGGGGAGCAGAGGCGGATGGCCACAGTCAGGTGAGGGACATTTGTCGCTGTGAGGTCAGAGGGGAAGCAGGGCTCCACAGCTGGAAGCTGCTGCTAACAAGTCTTCTAATAGTCCTAAAGAGAAAGAAACAGAAGTCAGGCACACTCATAGTCTAATAGTCCTAAAGAGAAAGAAACAGAAGTCAGGGCACACTCAGAGCCTGGTTTAGGCAAGTGTGTGTGTGTGTGAGAGAGAGAGAGAGAGAGAGATAAGCACACACACACACACATATACTAAAATAAATCTTTTTTTTTTTTTTTGGTTTGGTTTGATTTTTCAAGACAGGGTTTCTCTGTGTATCAGCTCTGGCTGTCCTGGAACTTACTCTGTAGACCAGGCTGACCTCAAACTCAGAGATCCACCTGCCTCTGCCTCCCAAGTGTTGGGATTAAGGGCATGCGCCACCATGTCTATTCTAAAACATTTTAGTAAAGAACAGCTGGTAGCTGGAGTATACAGATGGACCCTCAGAGTCTAGAAACTAGAGTGTGACCCTAGATTAGGGTCATACAGACTCTGAAAACCAAAACTATCTACGAGCTTGTCAGCCCCTAACTGGGCCCTTGTCTAGCACAGATGATGAACCCTTTAAGAACCCACCAAAACCAATTTTTTAAAAAGCAAAACAAAACACTGCCAGTCTTTGAGATTTTTGGCTGATACTTACAGCTCGGGGCTTTTTGTTTAACTTCAGATCAATCCTGTGGTAGGAAAAATAAAAGAGATTTGCACTTTAACTTCAGAAACAGGGCAACAAGCAGCTACTGCTTAGGGCACAGCTATAACAAAGGCACTCAATTAAAGCCCACATTCTTCATTAGACTATGTCACAATTTAGCTGTTTCCTCAGATATTAAGCAAGTATTAAAAAAAATATGAGCAGATATTTTTTGCCATAAGGCAAACTGAGGTGACTAAAAAAGGAAATATACAGCAGTTACAAAAGCCATAATTTTAAAATAAAAACTATTGCAAAATTAGAGAAACTGGATTAAGAGGGCATGCTCAGGTCAATGTGTTAGCTCTGTAACTATGTCACTGACAGGTTCTGAGACACGCAGTGACCAACAGCAAACAGACTAGGAGTTTGTGTTTCTGGATATGAAACACAAAAGAAATTATAAGAATTTCAATTTTTAAATCTTTTAAAAGCAAAATACCAAAATCTTAAGCTACTAATCTCCTTAAGAAGCAAAGCCAGAAAATCAATTTAAATATGAATTAAAAGTACAGGTTATCTATTTAAAAAGAAATTAAAATGCATAAAAGTGAAGTTTACTTAATTTTGCTTAAGTTATTAAATAAAATGTTACCTCCATCACGTTTTTCTGTTTTTAAAAAAAACTTCCCAGCCTAACCTAATATACATACCTACAATCAAACAGACAAACTATGGGTTAGAAAGGTCTCAGAACGGCATCCCGGGTCTACACACTAAACAACACAGCACAGACACTAATGCAAATCAAACTTACTCAAAGTCATAATCAAACATGCCAGACGGGCTGAGGGGCAGCATTGGAGAGGAAGAAAGCAATAGAAATTAATATACTAATTGAACAAATTAGTCGATTAGCCACCCTAGCAAGATTTGTGGAAACAAAGTCAGTTTTAAGAATCTTAAGCCATAAGGTTTCAAACATCAAAGCACCAAAGACTGTGTGGTCAGAGGGACTCCCTTCCCGCAGTGCAGACCAGCGCAGAAAGCAGACGACAGGAGGGCAAGCGACTGCATTTGAGCACTCAGAGGCCACAGCCCTGGTGTTAGCTGCCAGACTCAGGGTTAGAACTGCTAAGATATTGGTACTGAAAACAGAATTGGGGCATTAGAAGAGGGGGTGAGGGAGACAGAGGCCGGTGGGGGTGGGGGGAATGAGAGGGCAGCCAGAGAAGGAGAGAGAGAAGAAGGGAGGTAAAGAGGTTTAATCACAAAGCAGAACGTGCTAGAAGTAGGCATTACATATTGTCATTGAAACAAAAGGCAACAAAACACTTCGCACTTTGAAAACAGCAAAGCATGTAACTTTCTGTTCAAGTTCATGTTGTGAACATGCCCAGTGCCACCCAGGGTTCCTCCTGGACGCCAGACGCTGAGGCCCAAACCTCAGTGACGTCAAGCTCCACCTCCTAACCGCTTACAGCGCCTCATTGGTGTTTTTTTTAATGAGAAGTGTGTGTCGGGGGTGTCTCACAATTTAGCCCACACTGGCCTCGAACTTGCTGCCCTGCCTCAGCCTCCAAGTATTGCAAATGCAGGCACATGACACCTTGCCTAGTAGGGCATCTACTTGTTTACGTCAGTGTAGCAGTTGAGGAATACCAAGGTCTGAAGGCCCTCCCCCCAGCAAAACAAAGGCAACTGGGATCCATGAACACAGAGGAGAGGACACAACTCTGAGCTATCATGGCTGATAGGCCATGGTCTGCACAGCTCTCCAGAGCGAGCATCAGCCTGGGCTCTGACTCCAGCTCCTCGCTGCTCTGACACCTTTCAGACTGGAGACAGGCAGGAAGACGATGCTCCAATGGCTGTTCTGCTAGACCATATCTGTGAACGTCGTACAAGAGCCGAGTTTCAGCACCTCTTACACAACCATCTCACTTAGGACTGTCCTGGACACACACACCAGCGGACAAGCAGGACTTTTAAAATGTTTTCCTCTCAAACTGATTCAGCCTTCACAAATGAAAATAGATGGTATCAGCTGGGGGCGTGGCTTACTGGTAGGTGCATGCTGGGTTCAATCCCTAGTAATGGAAATAAATACATACACAAATAAAAGTGTACCTATTTAACCAAATTTGGTAATCCCTGTCAATCCCAGCATTCAGGAGGTTAAGGCAGAAGAAATTAGTTTGAGGCCAGCCAGGGCTGCATAATAAAACCCCGTCTTAAAACAAACAAGCAACAATTTTTACAAAAACAAATCTTGGGTGCGATGAAATAGTAATAACCTCTAAGAGCAACTAGCATTGTTTTCTCTTTAAAGACAGTGGGACTTAACTACTGTTCAGATGCAAAATATAAGAATTCAGAAAGCTGGTGATTTTCATTTGACTAGCATGCATGAAGTTTTGTGTTCAATCCCCAGCCTTGGGGAATGGGGGGGTCTTGATGAATTTTCATACCCCAGAAGAGGGGTAAACTCAAGTACTTCCTCCTACTGCTCCTCCACAGTGGCTGGCATGTGGCAAGTCCTCAGACATCCTGTCACCATGGCCTGACTTGATACACGGGCCACTGCACACTGGAGAAGGAAGCACTTACTGCTCTGGGTGCCAACTCACCAGTGTGTCCAGATACTAAGCTCCACTCCTTAACCTCAAGTGTGCAAAGGTAGCAGGACTCACTCCAACTGCCTTAGCCCACTGAGGTGCCATTTAGGGTAGTCCTGACCCCAGATTCCTAAGAAATAAAGCAACTCGGTGCCACTAGCCTTCAGGGGCAAGCAGGCACATAAGGCCCTGGGAGGACATCAGACAGACAGGATCCTGAGACAGAACTCAGTCCACCTTCTGAGCAGGACTAGCCCCTTAGGAGGGCATTGCCCAACAATGGTCTTTCTTAACGCTTGTGTGCTTCTGGAAGAAATTTATTCCTGGGACCAGGAAAGGGAGGGATAGGGACGAAGTGTTATTCCCATGGAGGTGCTCTAGAAACCTGCAAGGGTAAAGTTAAATGGGGCACTCCTCCAGCGCCTTTCACCAGTCTAGAGCTAACCACATCACTGGCACACAGGGGTGTCACACACAGCCAGAGGATCTAGAGAGGACACTGGTGAGTGATGCAGAGCCCCAGGGACTTTCAAGAATGTTCTCCCTGCTCTAAGAATCGCCAAAATGACAAAATAAATGTAATAAAAACAACACAGAAGAAAATACTGAATTATCATGCCAATTTGTGTATATGTGATATATACGTGTATAAACACATATGTGCGTATGGAGGCCAGAGATCAATGCTGGGTGTCTCTCTACATAGTTTTTGAGAAAGGGTCCCATCACTTCCCAAGCCCCCAGGATCTCAATGTCGCCAGTGGTGGAGTTACAGACACATATACCTCACTGAGTGCTTTGACGTGGGTGCTGGGATTAGAACTCAGGTTCTCACACCTGCAGAGCAAGCACTTTACAAACTGAGCCATCTTCCCAGCCCATAGAAACCCTTTTTAAGAGTATGGATCTTTGGCTAGAGAGATGGCTCAGAGGTTAAGAGCACTGTCTATTCTTCCAGAGGTTCTGAGTTCAATTCCCAGCAACCACATGGTGGCTCACAACCATCTGTAATGAGATCTGGTGTCCTCTTCTGGCCTGCAGGCACACATGCAGACAGAACATTGTATACATAATGAATAAATAAATCTTAAAAGTAAATAAATAGGCCAGGCGGTGGTGGCACACGCCTTTAATCCCAGCACTTGGGAGGCAGAGGCAGGCGGATCTCTGTGAGTTCGAGACGAGCCTGGTCTACAGAGCTAGTTCCAGGACAGGCTCCAACGCCACAGCAGAGAAACCCTGTCTCAAAAAACCAAAAAAAAAAAAAAAAAAAAAAAAAAAAAAAAAAAAAAAAAAAAAAAAAAAAAAAAAAAAAAAAAAAAAAAAAAAAAAAAAAAAAAAAAAAAAAAAAAAGAAAAGAAAGTAAATAAATAGTTTAAAAAAAGAACATGAGTCTCTGCCATCTGTGATAAGGTAGCCCCAATTCTACAGCAATGCTCCAATAACCTACAGCCTTACCAAGACGGTAGGGGGCAATTCTTTGCTGTTTCTTACTATAATTTGAGATTAGCACAATGGTTTTTTGTTTGCAGAAAAACAAAAAGCAGTGGTCCTTCCGCCCTATTTAGTGGGAGGAAACTCTATTTCTGCAATTTAAAAAAGAACAAGAAAAACTTAAAAGGATTCAAAAATCTGTTGATGAAAAGAGGTTTAAACCAGTTAAATTTCACCTGAAATCAGCCAGTGCCAAGCCTGTGAGTTCACAGTGTGACACCTTAGGTGCAGGAAGGAACACCCACAGGTTTCTAAAGCAACATAACTCATTAGCCAACCAGAGGACGGGTGCTCCACGCAGCCCTGTACACTCCACTCCCTTCACCCCCACAGTGGCTTCCAAGACCAAAAGGAGGGAGAGCCCCTCCCTTGCTCTACAGACTCATTCCCCTCTGAGTTAAGGCCCAGCATTAGCATACAAACCCAGGCAGAGTGACCACTAAAATCCCTGAGACACCTGACCTCTCTGTCCACTGCTGTGATTCCCATCTCATTTCCCACTGAAAGCAGCAGTGCGCAGATGGTTCCTACGAAGGAACGCTCGCGTTTAGGGGCTCTAAGTGTTTCCCCGTATCTGAAGGCAGCACACTCAGAGAACTACAAAATAGAAAAGTCATAACAATCAAAACCAAACCCATATTTAAAAAGTCAGAGGAAGGCATGTCAACTGAGCTCTCACAGGAGAGACAGGGCCCAGGAGTCAAAGACCTCTCTCTCCCAGGCCACAGGTTCCCAATAACCAGAGTCATTCTGCAAGGACTCATTTCTATTTCTGTTTTCCTCTTAGCAAGGACCCAAAGCTCACGATGTTAGGTGGCTTAAAGGAGTCACATTCCATCCTAGTGACTCCCATTGATCCTCCAGGGCCCCTCTATTGCCACCCACTCCTCCCTCAGAGAAGACCAGCCCACTTGACCTGCACCAAAAGATTTTCTGCCACCCGAAGCACAAGGGCTCTGCCACTGTCCCAGGTATTTTCATTCCAACCAAGTCCCTCCCAGTAGTCACCAGAACTCTGGGACTGGGTGGGACCTTATCACTAACCTGTGCCGGTTTTTATTCTTCCGTTTTTTGTGGCTGCTGTGGTGACTCCCTGAGGAGGTAGAAGAGGCAGCCTTCTGGGGCTTTACTCCCTGTACAGAACCGTCCAGGTCCTCAGGGTCCTCCTGGGCAGGCTCGTTCTCCTGATTGTGGAAGTCTGGAGAAGTATCGCTTTCTGTCCCACTTCCTGGTTCTCCTAGAGGAAAGAAAACAGGTCCCAAAAGTCTGATCAGAATTCCCCAAATTCCTGTCATCAGCAAATGTTTGCTTGTGAGCCCACAGGCCACCTTAGAGAGAAGATACAGGGAACGTCCATTCAAAGCATCAAAGCTAGCAATTCCTGGAAAGCATGCGATCTACAACAGTGTAACAAAGAGCGCCAGGGCTAAACCTGACCGCAGCACAGAGCACCACCCCTCTACATCAGGGCTTGTACGATGGAATGCATGGACGGCGCTGAAGACTTACACCCAGGGGATGGGAGACAGTGACCCTGGCAAAACTGACAAACCAGCAGAGAAGCCTGTCTTTCTTTAAAGGGGGTAGGGGTGGGGGGAGCTAGAGAAGTGACTCAAGGTCAAGAGTAGGTACTGCTTGCTGTTCGGAGCCCCAGAGCCCACAGCGCGAGGCTCTAAGATAGCCAACACCTCTGCCTGGGTGCCTGCGCTCAAATGCACGTACCCCATACAGACACATACATGTGATTAAAAATAACTTAAAAAATGAAAAGAAAAGGTACCCACTGGGGAGGAGAGTCCAGTCAAATCCCTGAATTACTGAGGTTTTGGATCTTTTTTGGGGGGGGAGGGGAGGGATATGTCACTCAGGCCTTAAATCTCCTAGGTCAAAGGATAACTCTGAACTTTTTTCAAAAGCAGTTACTTAGTCCACTTTTAAATTCTATGTATGTGTGTGCAGGCAGGGTTAGTGGAATACCCGTGCCTGTGGAGTAGGTATTGCATGCCATCAGACATGGGTGCTGGGAACTGACCCAGGGTCCACTGCAGAAGTAATGGATGTTCTTAACAACTGTACCTCTCCAGCTCCCCCTCCTTTTTTAAAATCACATTTTACTGGGATTAGTGTATATGCTGGGGGGTACCACCAGTTTTGAGGGTGCCGTCTCAAATTCACTGAGATCCACCTGCCTCTGCATCCCGAGTGCTGGGATTAAGAGTGTGTGCCACCAATGCTGGGGGAACCTGGCCTTTAATGACTGAGCCAGCTCTTCAGCCCTAAGTCACCAATTTTAAAATAGCAGTTCAAAAGCCAAGTGTGTTTGGGTCATCTTCTGTAACTAGGCAAGGCTCCCAGTGGAGGCACTAAGACACCAATCCAGCCACAAATTATTCGGCCTACAATTTTCCCTGCCTGTAAGATGTGCTGGGATAAAGGTAGCATAGAACTTGTAGGAGTGGCCAACCAATGACTGGTCCCATGAGATCCACGCCATGAGTGGGAGCCCATGCCAGACATACCTGGAGGGCCAGGAACCAGAAGCTGATAGCCCCAAGGTCTAGGATAGAACCAAGCACGACTGAATGAAAAAATAAGTCATGAAATGATTCCCCCTTTTTTCTTTTGATTTTTCAAGACAGGGTTGCTGGCCTTGAACTCTCTGAGATCCAACTGCCTCTGCCTCCCAAATGCTGGTGAAATGATTCCTAATGATACTCTGCTATACTTGTAGACAGGAACCTAGCATAATCGTCATCAGAGAGGCACCATCTAGCAACTGATGGGAGCAGATGGAGAAACCCACAGCCAAACATTAGGCGGAGCTTGGGGAATCCTTCGGAAGAGGAGGACAAAGGATTATAGGAGCCAGAGGGGTCAAGGATACCACAAGAACACAGCCCACAGAATCAATTAACCAGGCCTCATAGGGGCTCACAGAAACTGAAGCAACAGAGAGCCTGGATAGGTCTGACCTAGGTCGTCTGTGGGACTCCTCCAAGTGGGAACAGGGCTGTCTCTGACTCTTTTGCCTGCTTTTCAGACCCTCTTCCTCCTACTGGGTTGCTTTGTCCAGCCTTAACATGAGGGAGGTGCCTAGTCTTATTGTAACCCGTTATGCCATGCCCTGGGAAGTCGGCCCTTTTCTGAAGGGAAACAGAGGAGTAGATCTGGGAGACAGGAAAGGTATGGGAGAGGGACTGGGATAAGAGGAGGGAGGGGGAAACTGCAGTCAGGATATGAGAGAGGAATAAATTTTAAAAAAGAAGGCGGCACAAGCCTATAATCCTGCCACTTGGGAAGGTGAGGCAAGAAATCTCAACTTCAAGGCCAGCATGGGCTAATCAAGAGATTCTGTGTTGGGACTGGAGAGATGGCTCAGAGGTTAAGAGCACTGGCTGCTCTTCCAGAGGACACAGGTTCAATTCCAGGCACCCAGCACTCACAACTGTCTGTAACTCCAGTTCTAGGGTATCTGATGCCCTCACAAAGACATACATTTAGGCAAAACACTAACGCACATAAAATAAAAATAAATTATTTGAAAAAAGTAGAAAGCAGGAAGGGCTGAGGAGATGGCTCAGTGGGTAAAGCACTTTACAGTTAAGTGCAAGAACCTAAGTTTGGATTCCTAGAACCTACATAAAGCTGGACACAGAAGTGTGCATCTGTAACTCCAGCTCCTACAGGGAGAAGGGGGACTGAGCCAGGAGAATTCCTGGAAGCCCCTGAGCCAACACACCTGGAATATGTATGTAGAACAAAGAGACCCGGTCTTATATGATATGGAGGGTAAGTGCTAATATCTGAAGTTGTTCTCCAACCTCCATGAGTGTGGGTGCACGCACACACACACACACACACACACACACACACACACACACACACACACAGAGGGATTAAAACAAAGTAAAACAGAAAGGTGTGGCATAATAGCATATACCTGTAATCCCAGGCCTATCCCTGTAATCCCAGAGCTGAGAAGCCTGAAGAAGGAAGATCAGGAGTTCAAGGCCAGCCTGAACTACTTAAGAGAGCTTACTTCAAAAACACATTAAAGGGGCTGGAGGGATGGCTCAGTGGTTAAGAGCACTGACTGCTCTTCCAAGAGGTCCTGAGTTCAATTCCCAGCAATCACATGGTGGCTCACAGCCATCTATAATGAGACCTGGCGCCCCCTTCTGGCATGTGGGCACACATGGAAGGAATGCTGTACACATAATAAATAAATAAATCTAAAAAAAAAACATTAAAAAAAATTTTTTTAAAGCAGAAGACTCCACCAAGATGGCTTAGCAGGTGAAAGCGTTTCCCTGTACAAGCCTGACAGCCTGTGAGCGATCCCTAAAGCCTTGGAAGAAAGAGAATCAACTCCCCAAAGTTGTTCACATGCATGTCATGGAACACATATACACAGACCCCCAACACACACACACACACACACACACACCCGGCAAAAAAAGCAAAGAAACAACCAGATCTCAGAAATGAGGGACCAATACGATACAGGAAAGCACCAGGAGAGGGAGCTCCAGAGCCACGGAGCTGCACAGGACTGGCAAAGCATCTGATTTCACATAGAGTTTACCAAAAGACCAGAGTGTTGGCACACACCCGCCATCACACACTCAGAGGCTGAGGAAGGAAGATCATGAATTCAGGGCCAGCCTGGACTACAGGAGGACCCTCTGTCAAAACAAATGAACCAACAGAAAAGGCTAGAAGGGTTTTAAAACTTACCTTCACAAAGATGCAACAACCAGCATTGCGCTGCTCACAGTGGACGGATAAACAGAGATCAAGAGAACAGTCCAGCATGAAGTCTAATGTTTAGGTCTGCTGATCCCCAACAAACAAGGCTAATGAGACAATTCAGTGCAGAGAGAAGTTCTGTTGGTGCAAGACCAGCCTGAGCAACACAGCGAGACCTCACCTCAGAAAGATGAACCAGGCCAGAGGGACAACTCACCCCTTAAGAACACTAGCTGCTGGGCTAGAGAGATGGCTCAAAAGTTAAGAACACTGACTGCTTTTCCAGAGGTCCTGAGTTCAATTCCCAGCACCCACATATGGCTCACAGCCATCTGTAATGAGATCTGGTGCCCTCTCTGGCATGCAGACACTGTATACATAATAAGTAAATCTTTAAGAGAAAAAAAAGAAGAACACTGGCTGCTCTTGCGGGAGACCTGGGTTTGGTTTCCAGCACCTACATGGCAGCTCACAACCAGGGGACCTGACCTCTAGGACTGTGTATGTGTGGTGCACACACGTAGACAAAATACCTATACATATAAAACACAAATAAGAGCAAGTTCAAGGACAAGCTATGCAGAAAAACCCTACCCCCCCCAAAAAAAATAAATAAACAAACCTAATCTAGGAGCTGAAAGATGCCTACAACTTAAAACTTCAAGACACTTTGCTGACAGTGGTGGTGCAAGCCTTTAACCCCAATAGTCAGGAGGCAGGGCAGGCAAATCTCCCTGTTCAATGCTAGCCAGATCTATGTGGAGTTCCAAGCCAGGCAGGGGCACACAGTAAAACCCTTCCATCTCAAAAAAATAAAAACAAACAAGAAACCTTTAAGATACTGAAGAAATAAGTGGACAGGAAGAATTCACAGTGACTAACATGTGACTGCTACCAAAAGCGATCTGCAAACTCAGTGTAACCCCATTGAAATTCTTGACATGTTCCACATAATTATTTTTAAAAAATCCTAAAATTCATATAGAAGTACAAAAGGCCCCAAATAGCTAGAGCAATCTTCAGTAGGAAGAACAATGCTGAAAGTACCTGATCTCAAATTATAAAGCCATCGTAAGAAAAAACAGCACAGCACAGGCAGAGACAGATATGTAGTCCCATGGACTAGAACAGAGGACCCAGCAAGAAGCCCACACAATCACAGCCCACTCTGACAAAGCTGCCAATGACACACACTGGAGAACAGCATCCACAGCACACACAGAGACTGAAGCTAGATCTGTAGCTCCCACTCAGCAGACACCCACTCATCAGAGATCACAGCCAGCCACATAAGACCGGAAGCTTTGAAACTGCTTGAGGAGAAGCCCTGACAACACAGGCAGGGGCGCTCACCTGGGCTGGAGACCACTCGGAGGTTGAGCTGTACTGTTCTTGTAGAGGACTGAGCTCCTAGCACCTATGTAAGGCTCCACAATCACATGTAACTCCAGCTCCAGAAAACCCAATGCTCTCTCCAGTGGCAATGTACTCAAGCAGACCCCTACCCCTACCCGCCACACACACTATACACATAAAAACAATATATATACATACACATATATATTTAAGATATAGGCAAATGCAAGAGGTTTCTGCACAGGACTCCAACAGCACAGGAACAAATTCCAGACACTGACAAACGAGATTATAAGGAATGAAGAAGCCTGCACAGCAAAGGAAACAGCAGAGTGAAGGACAAGGTTACAGAATGGGGGTGGGGATCTTTACCATCTTTATATATAAAATTAGGTATCCAGGATGTTTTAGTTTTGTATTGTTTTTTAACGGGGGGGGGTGTAACTGAAGAAAATAACTGAGTGGTTAAGAGTACTTGCTATGTAATCATGAGGACAGAGCTCAGATTCCAGAACCTTACTGGTCAGCCCTCCTGCATACCCTCTTTAACCCAGCTCTGCAGGTGGAGATAGAAGATCCTGGGGTTTGATACTTTCCAGCCAAGCAGAGAAAATATAAGCCTTGGGTTTAGAGAGAGACCCTGCCTCAAAGAACTATACACAAACACACATGTGCATTTATGCATTTTTTGGCTAATTTTTGCTCTGACATTTATGCATTTTTTTAACTGCAAAACTTACACATAAAAATCCAAGTCGGGCTAGAGTTCCCAGCAACCACATGGTGGCTCACAACCATCTGTAATGAGATCTGGTGCCCTCAACTGGCCTGAAGGCATACATGCAGGCAGAATACTGTATATATAATAAATAAATCTAAGAAAGAAAGAAAGAAAATTGCATTAAAAAAAAAAAACCCAAGTCATCTGATCAAAAAATGGGCTAGGGTTGAAGAGATGGCTCAGTGGTTAAGAGCTTTGCCTGTTCTTCCAAAGGTCCTGAGTTCAATTCCCAGCAACCACATGGTGGCTCACAACCATCTGTGATGAGAACTAGTGCCCTCTTCTGGGTGCAAGTACATATGCAGGCAGAACACTGTATACATAATAAATAAATAAATCTTTAAAAAAAATGGGCTAATGAACTGAAGGCAGGTGTCCAAAGAACTAGGCATTAGCAGGGAATTGGGGGGGGCACACCTTTGATCCCAGCACTTACGAGGCAGAGGCAGTGGACCAGCCTGGTCTACACAGCAAGTTCCAGGACAGCCAAGGCTATATAGTGAGACCCTGACTCAAAAACTTAAATGACAACAAATGCTGGTGAGAATGTGGGGAAGAAGAACCTTTGCGTGGGGGACGGGCTTTGTACAGCCACTACAGAAAGAAGTTAAGTGTGGACAGTTCTCAGATCAGTGAAAACAGACCCACCACACGGCCCAGTTAAACCCCTTTTGAAGGACTCTAACTCCATACACCACCCAGACATTTGCACTCACAGCCAAACCGCTAACAATAGCTGGGAGCTGAGCCAGCCTAGATGTCCATCAGCACGTGGCTGGATAAAGAACAGGTGTATGAATGACAGCTGTAGGAAACTGGATGTGACTGGAAGTCATCACGCTGAGCTAAAGAAGCCAGACACCACCGTGAGAAGCCTAAATCTAAGGCTCTGTATACATGTGGACATGTTTATATACGTGTGCTTACAGGCCAGGAAACTAGAAAAGGGACCATGAGAGGAGGGAGGGAGAGAGGGGCTAGGAAACAGTGCCAAGAAAGCAGAATTAGGTGCTGGGGGAAGGGGGGACACCAGCTGGAAGGGACACGTGGGGAGGGGACGAAAGAAGACAAAAGCATCATAGCGATGCACAGGTATGAAAATCAGTACTTCCAATGCCAACCCACAGACCATTTCCTTTTTGTTACTATTGTTGCCTTTTAAATTGTTGGTATTTCCAGTAGCTTACTGGAGTTAAGGTGCAGTGGGGAGGGGGAGGGGGATTACAGGCCCATAGGTAACTTACCAGGGACTCAGTCACTGAAGAAGTCGCTCCCTCTCCCAGCTACCATGAACTGCTTTAGACCCTCGGGGGGAGGTAGGGAGACTTGACAGTGGAGGTGAGTGGGACATACAAGGCCCACTTGGATTCCCAGATCAAATGTTGTGGTTATTTATCATATAACAACATCCCATGATACAGCTAGACAGGGAAAAGATTCATACCAAGAGAACACAGTCTAGACCCACACTTCAGACACACTACAAGGCCTCACATGAATGAGTCAAAGTTCTTTCCTTAAACTGGAAGCACAGAGTAAAATATAGGGTTCTAGTTAGGACTAAAATCCCAGCTACTTGGGAGGCAGAAGGATTACAAACTCAGTCTGCTTCCATTACAGTGTGGTTTCAAATGTACTAACAGGTCTCTGCTGATAACAAACAGAATATACTAGATATATATAAAAGATCTTGTCTTTTTTCTTTTTGGTTTTTTGAGACAGGTTTCCCTGGCTGTCCTGGAACTTGCTTTGTAGACCAGGCTGGCATCAAACTCACAAAAATCTGCCTGCCTCACCCTCTCAAAACTGCTAGGATTAAAGGTATGCACTACCCTGCACCTGGCTCTTTTCTTTTTTAAAATTTTATTTAATTTTTAATTTCATATGCACTGGTGTTTTGCCTGTTTGTATGTCTGTGTGAGGTGTCAGATTCCCTGGAACTGGAGTTACAGACAGCTGTGAGCTGCCACGTAGGTAGTGGGAACTGAACCCAGGTCCTCTGGAAGAGAAACCAGTGCTCTTAACCACTGAGCCATCTCTCTAGCCCCTAATGATCTTTTCTAAAGTTAAATAAGTGTTGGAAACCCTGCTGGGAGTCACAGGGAGAGCAGGGCAGGAGACCACAAAGCCTTGGACCACAGCTGGTGATGTGACAAGGACTCAGTTGGCAGGGGCCGGAAGGGCAGCTGGCTGTCCATCTGCAGTCTCTGCTACAGGAGTCCCATGCAAACAGACAGCAGGTCATGCTCTAGAAACTCACTCATTGTCCAACTGCTCAAACCTAGGACCACAGAACTCACCTAGGTCTCCTCTCTGATAAACAGTTATCCAAAGCAACAACTCTTGTCCCAAAGGACTGACATGGACATCAAGAATCATGAGAACTGGATGGGATGTAGCTACCATGCTCAAAGCCCTGGGTTCAATCCCCAGTACCACATGAACCAGTCTAGGCAGCACGTGTGCATGTATGTGTGCATGTATCATTCCAACATTCCAGAAGGTTAAGAAGTTCAAGATCATCCTTGGCTGCATAGTGAGTTTGAGGGCAGCCTGGGTTATAAGACCCCCATCTCAACAGGCTCAAAAAGAAAAAAAAAAAAAAAAGATGGGCTCTCTCAGGAACTGCATTTTAGTTGCTGACCCACAGTGCTAGGGATCAAACTCTAGGCCTCACACATGCTAAGAAAATGCTCTACCACACAACTCTAGTCCCAGCCCAAGACTTGGGTTGCAGAATTATGAGCCTGTTGGAGATACATGACAGACAAGGAACCATGGGGACTAGGTGCTACTACAGTACAGACAAGAACTCCCTTCCCGAGCTCATGGAAGCTCAAGGCCTGTGCATCGAGCCAATGTCCCACCGACAGCACCGTACTGAGGATGTTTCTCACCGACAGAAAAATGAGCAGCACGGCTAGAGCAAAGATGAGGAAGTCCACACTAGAAGAGCAAGGGCACTGCGGCCTGTGACTGCTGAAGGAGGACAGGTTTCCAGGAGAAAGGGAAGCCCTGGAGCAGCGAGCAACTCTGCGGGAAGCTTCAAAGCACAGCAGTGCCTGCCGGACCTGCCAAAGCCGTGAGGTAAAAAGGCGCTTGCTTGTTGTTTAACTATATTCTTTACACTAAAATGTCTGATGCTTTGTAATTTACACAAAAGTCCACTGTAGAGGCCATGCAAATCTACCCTCTTTCTAGTTGGATAAAAATACGAAGCCAACGGAAGCAGAAATAATGCATTTAGAGAGATTTCTGTAAAATGGTTTGAAAATAAAATGCTCAGAATGGAAAAGTCTGAAATCCTCAAGTTAAAGAAGATATAAAGCAATGTTCTGCCTTTTCCTTCCTGGAGATCACAGGCATCATCCACACAGGACTTGGTCCAGTCTTGTTTTTCAGAAAGTCTGTAGCCCTGGAGAGTCCACACGGAGGAAAAGCGTGCAGGTCAAGCACACTGCTCCTCTCGTGGGACACAATCATGGGATCAACCACTTGGGCTTCCAGGGATCCTCAGGTCCCCCATCTGCTTTACAGACGATGTCCAAGCAGAGGCCTCCTTCAGCCGGCTCCACAGGCAGAGGCTCCTGCAACAAAGCCTTATGACCTGAGCTTGATCCCTGCGTCCCACGGTGAAAGGGGAACACCAGCTCCCACAATGTGCCCTATGACCTCCAGATGTGCACTGTGGCACAGGTGTGCATACAAGCAATAATAAATAGAAAATTTGATATTAAAAAATGAAAGAGGGAAGTGAATAAAAATAGGCAGAACTAAAAAAAAAAGGAATCCAAGGAAACCCAGACACACAGAATCAGATAAAGAATTTTTACTAAATCTTGTTAGTTGAAAAAAAAAAATCAAGGTGAGCCAGGTACAATGCCGCAGGCCTTTGATCCCAGCACTGGGGAGGCAGACGCAGGAGTCCTGTGAGTTTGAGGCCAGCCTGGTCTACATAATGAGTTCCAGCTCTCCAGAGCTACACAGAAAGACTTTGTCTTAAAAAACAAAAAAGAAGGAAAGAAAAGAAAAATTATGAAATTTGTATAAGGGCAAGATGTTTTAAATGTGCAGCCCCAGGACTTGGGGAGGGAAGCTGAAGGGCAGCCTGGGCTATCCAGTAAGACCCTGTCCCAAAGATAAAATAATATTAATAGAATTTTTTTAAAAAAACATTGAAAACACCATAGGCTTTGGTTACAGGACATGGAAATATCAAACCAAAACAAAGCTAGAAGCTCCTTCCTTCTTGGCTAGCTCCCATAATACCGTAAGGTTCTATGCTGGCTGCTGGGGGAGACATTACCTTACTCTGCTAGGAAACTTGTGTATAACACTATCAACATGCTAGGCAAGGCCCCCTCCCCAGCACAAAAACGACTTAAGTGTCAAGGGGATAATCAACCATTCACTGGCTGGATATGATACCCACTCCATAGGAGCTACTGTAACCCTGGCCAAAAGCTTGTGGTGGGGGAGGTCACAGGCCCTAGTGGAGAAGCCACTGTGGATTTGCTAATGAACCTGGGAAACTGCCATCTAGATGTTTATATTTATGTCCGTACACTGGTGCTGCTGTCAGCCTTGGTAGGTGAAGCTTCTTTTTGTAGTGGGCCATGACTCACAACCTGTTGGTCCAGTGCTGAGAACAAGTGACCATTGAACAATCAACCCTGACTGGAACATCAACATCACTCCCTCTAAAGGTTCAAGGAACATGGTGGACAACAGGGCAGGTAGGATGTTCTTATGGGAGGAAGGGGCAGAATGATAGGAAACCCTGCCTTCTGGGCATGACAGGGCCTTGAACTCACAGACTCACAACACCTACAGTGACTTGTGCAAGACTGAGCCTGTCACCACGTCATCATGGATCTGAACTACTCACAAGTCCCTAGCCCTCCCTGATTCATAAGCACGTACTGGTTGCTCAAGGACATTCCTCAGGGGAGCAGCCACTGGTAAGTTGCCCAAGGTCATGTGAATAATCTCCCACCCGTGTTCCTGTAAGCAACTCAGTGGCGGAGCACTGGCCTAGCACATTCACGACCCTAGGTTCAAACCCCCATACCATAACAACTAAATAAAAGCAAAGCCAGGTGTGCTGGCTTACATCTGGTCCCAGAACTCCCAGCATCCGGGAGGCAGAGCCAGTGGGTCTCTGAGTTCCAGGTCAGTGAGACGGAGACTCAAATGACCAAAACAACGAGTTGTCAGGGGAAAACCAGCCTGAAGGAGGCTAGCGGCCAGCAGTGATGAAAAGCATCTGCAACATCCCCTTGCAAAACACGGGACAAAGGCTGGAGAGATGGCTCCATGGTAAAGAGCACTGGCTGCGCTTCCAGAGGACCAGAGTTTGGTTCCCAGCACCCATATAGTGGCTTACAACCATTAGTAACCTCAGTTCCAGGCTACACATACACGTAAATTAAAAATGTTTGACAAGACCACCAAGGTGTGTAACCATTTAGTCAAAACTAACTTGACAGGTAGTAAAGCCCAAGCAATACCAACCATGCACTACAGGCAGATTTCAAATAGCTGGCCAGTGGGCTGGAGAGATGGCTCAGCGGCAAAGAGCATTGCCTGCTATTCCAAAGGTCCTGAGTTCAATTCCCAGCAACCACATGGTGCCTCACAACCATCTGTAATGAGGTCTGGTGCCCTCTTCTGGCCTGCAGGCATATATTGTATACATAATAAATAAATAAATATTAAGAGAAACAAGAATACACT
>PVIU01014807.1:0-50523 GCA_004026605.1 Ondatra zibethicus
CCTATCTCTTCTGCATGTATTAACTTTTTGAGAACCGAGTCTTTTTGAATGCACTCCTTCCTAGGCCAGGAGGGATGGGGGTGGGCCTTGGACTTCCAATAGGGCAGGGCACCATGCCCTCTTTCAAGGAAGAAGGGGGAGGGAGGAGGGGTGGGGGGTAGTGGGAGGGGACCGGGAGAAGGGGAAGAAAGGAAAAAAATTTTTTTTTCATCTTTAATTATGTTCTTGAATGGAAAAAATAAAACAAAACAATGTATGGAAAAAAAATAATAAAAAAAAAAAAAAAAAAAAAAAAAAAAAAAAAAAAAAAAAAAAAAAAAAAAAAAAAAAAAAAAAAAAAAAAAAAAAAAAAAAAAGAAACATAGCAACCTGGGTATAACATTTTCAATACCGTCCTTTGATACTTTGTCTTTTCTGGGTTCCAGAATGGCAAGAAATCACTGAAAAAGATACATGCTTTAATGTGTATGTTTCATCAATGTTGCACTATAATGTAAGATGTTAGAATGTATTCCTGTTGTTCTTGTGACATATTTATATCATGGACATTATTGATGAAGAACACCACTACACTAGAAACATACACCCACACCCACACACACCCACACACATTAATTTCTTTACTAAGTGACAGATGAAGGCTTAGTCCTGGTTAAGATATTTATATCATCCCTGCTAAGGCTTAGAGAACATTGTAGAATAGGGAAGAAAGAATGGAAAAGTAAAATTGTGGAGAGAAAAACTTAGTATTATCAGGATTCTCTACAAAGACAGACCTGTGAGGGTAAACAGGCAAAGAACAAAATTTCTTTCTTCATGTCCTTCCACCTGGGCTGTGACCAGAAAGTGCCATACACAATAAGGGCGAATATTCCTACCTCTAATAATCTGATCAAGAAAATCCTCCATAGGAGTGCCCAACAACTTGTAATTGAGTTGATTCCAGATACAGTGAAGTTGACAATCAAGATTAGCCACCATAGCTTCTGGGCAAGATACACAGACATCACAATTAAGAGACTCACAGTAGCTTCAAATGCAAGGACTGGGTCTGCACAAGAATAGACCTGATCTCAGTTATGGATGGTGAAAGGGCTTAGGGCTCAGGAGCTCATGGGCTCAGGGGCTCAGGATTTCAGGAGCTCAGGGGCTCTCACTGGTAAAGTATTTGCTACTGAAAGACCCCGAGATAGGTATCATCATTGCCTCAGTTGTATTGACCCGACTAGGCTGCAAAGCAATGATCTGATCCAATGCAGTGTTCCAATCCAATAATCATACACATGACCCTGGTTAAGTTAAAGAAAGACAAGACAAAACAGAGTAACGAATCCAGAAAAGGGACTGTGGACATAGAGGAGCTTGATTAGGGTAGGAAGGAGAAAAGAGAAGAGGAAGCAGAGTATAATGTGTGTGTGTGTGTGTGTGTGTGTGTGTGTGTGTGTGTGTGTGTGTGTGTGTGTACGTATGAACTTGTCAGAGGACAAAACTAATCACAACTACTTTCAAAAAGCTGTCAGTGCTTCCTTAGGGTTTGAGTATGCAAAGTCTCATAATAACATATCACAAAGTTACTGCATTAACAGTTTTGGAAATGATTTAATTTTATTTTTATTTGTTCTTAATCAAAGTGCTGTTGGCCACCAGTTTTTGCATGTCCTTGTTTGGGTTGCAGTTTTGCCTTTATCCTAGGATATTGATGTGCTATTTTTAAATTGATGTCTCTGTCTATGAAACTGGGGCTGCACCTATCTACTTGTCAGAACTGTTAGAGAGTTGAGCAGATCTGTAAAACACCTCATATAGCTCTCAGCCACTATACATGCTCAATATAGTATAAGCTTCATTGGTATATATTCCCTGTTAATATTGTAATAAATCTCTCTCCAAATGCTGGTCCATTAGCTTTGCTACTGTAAGATCAGACACATGGGGCTTTTCATAGAAAAGCCTTGTGACAATGTATCATTAAACATTTTTATGGTGTGTGTGATTGTAACAGAGCCAATCCTACCTTATTCTGCCCTTGAAGGAGACTTTGGCATACACATTTACCATAGCACTGCCCTGTCCACTGAGCCCAACATTTTTGACAGAATTTGTAACTGCAGTCATATGTGCTTCTATTCAGGACTCCCAATCAGATCTGCCGAGGCTCAAGTTTGTTGTTAAACCAAAACTTTCTGAAAGCTATGTATAACCCTTGTTTGTATTCGTGGGGATGGAGAGATTTGAGTTGAAAGCGTATTCTACTTATTATCATGCTCCAACTTAGCAGAAAAAGGAGAAAGAAGAATCGAAGTCAGAAAATGAAGAAGAAAACTATAAAAATCTGAGGTTGGATGCAGGAAAGGCAGCAGATAAGGTAAGTGAGGATGTGAAGTCTCCTGTCGCTTGAGCAATGGGTCCCAGGAGCCACAATTTCCAAGGAATATAAGCTCTCATGGATATGAGGCTTACTGTTTATTGTAGTTTCCCATTTCGCATGGCTTTCTCACGCTAATTTCATGGTGACCGTTCCCTAAGAACTACAAGATTCATTTCTTTCTACGATGCATTTTTTGCCTGAAAAATATTCAAGTCAAAACCAACCATTTGCAGCAAAATGGATGGAACTTGTGTGTATCACGTTAAACTTAATAAGCCAGACATGGAAAGGCGAATATAATGTATGTTCTCTCAAAGGTTAAAATAAGAACAAAAGACAGAAAAAGATGGGGTTGGGAGAGATGGTTCCATGAGTAAGAAGAGCTTGCTCTTGCAGACGGCATTTGAGCAGTCAGCACTGGAGGCAGGGTGAAATGGTACCACAGAACTAGACTGCTCCATGGATGGGAAGAATAGTTACTGTAACTGCCACGTGGCTATCTCTCTGCTGGTAGAGAGAGAACAGTCATAAGCATTTGGGGAGTCCAAACTTGTCATGGTGTACAGAATCTGATGGTGATGGGTGGAGGGCAGATTAAGTAGCCAAAAAAGCGAGAATGCCTTGCCGGTTATAAAGAGTGGACGTAGTTATGGCAGGGAAGAGGCTGTAGGCTGGGAC
The DNA here is from genome assembly GCA_004026605.1 of Ondatra zibethicus. Taxonomy (NCBI): domain Eukaryota; kingdom Metazoa; phylum Chordata; class Mammalia; order Rodentia; family Cricetidae; genus Ondatra; species Ondatra zibethicus. The sequence goes on from PVIU01014807.1 coordinate 3,047, forward strand.
AGCCTGGAAGTTTAAGGTTAGAAGAACTGGTAACTTTGACAGGCATTTCAGGTAGTTGTTAATAGGGACCTAAGAGGCCTGGAGATTAGTGTGGGGCTTTGATATATATCTAGGTGCCCCGTTTGCTGGAAGTAAGGGGACAATAAGGGAAGTAACTTCTCTGAGCAGACACACACCCATTTCACAGGTTTCTGGAGAACGCTAAGAAGTATAAGTCATCTATGTGCCAACAGTCCTTCTGAGTCCTGGCCTGAGCTGAACCCAGATTGTCATTTAGTACATTATCAGTGGCACTGCCATTTTAGGGGTTTAGGACTGAACAAACAAGATATCATGGTGATGCTTCCCCATCAGTTGTATACAGCTCTTGTCAAGTTCCAACAAGTCTTTTCAATTTTAAGGCCCACACATGCCTTGCCTATGCTGATGACCCCAGGGCAACAAACGTTATGATTGTTCTTATTTGTCCCTGCAACTTTCTAGTGTCGCACTCACTCTGAGCTTCCATCCCTAGCGTCAACTGATTACTGAGGTCGTGTTCACTCTAGATTCAGCATTAAGCATCAATCCAGTGTTTATTGATGATTGCGTGAGTGGCCTTAAAAGCTAAAAAATGACATTATCAAGACCAGGTGATATATGAATGCCCGCTCCCTCCAATTTTAGTCATTAGAGAGGAGTGGATGCAAGGAAAGGATTCAGAGATTCTTATTCCTCTTGGCAAGTAGCTGAGACCACAGAGCTGCTCCACCAGGCCTGGCTAAGTTCGTTGAGAATATTCTGGTGGGGACAGATGGGGACTTTTCTCTGGTCTTCAAGATCCTCCATATCCACATCTTGCAGTGGGGGTTCTTCTCTTGTTTGGGCTATGGCTGACTAGTTCTTGGTTGGCTTTGAGGCATCTTCCACTTCCATGGCTGCCTTTTCATTCAGGACAAGGTAAATCTGCTGCGGGGATTGTCTGAACTTCTTTCCAAACAGAGTAACTTTGGAAAGTGCCCTGGATGTTTCTTGAGGTGATGCCTCATGGTGGTCAGTTCTTCGTTTTAATGAGGCCTTGACCACTTGATGCTTTGTTTGCTGATTCCTGGTTAGATCCCTCTCATTCCTGACAGCTTCTTTGTTCACCTCTATCAGGGCATGTTTGTTCTTTCCTCTAAGAGCCCAAAAGCTTTAATGACAGCTTTGCACTTGGTGGGTTGGTGGCCTTCATGTTTCTTCTCATTGACCTGTATTCCCTGTTATGGTTTCTCTCTAGGAAGTTTTGTTGACTGTTGTGGACTGTTATTCTAAGATGTGTTGCATTTGTTTATGCTGTGGAACATTTGTTTAATGAAGCAAAGATGCATTGCATTCTTTTATGTTATATTTGCTTAACTCTGTGAAACTGTTACTTTGCCTATCTAAAACACCTGATTGGTCTAATAAAGAGCTGAACAGCCTATAATAAGGCAGTAGAAAGGAGAGGCAGGGCTGGCAGGCAGAGAGAATAAACAGGAGGAAAAATCTGAGAGGAGAAGATTGAGGAGCGAGGAAAGACAGAGAAGAGGATGTCAGGAGCCAGTTTCCAGCTACACAACAAGCCATGGAGTAAGAAATAAAGGTATATATAATATATAGGATAGCAAAAGATAAAAACCCAGAGGCAAAAGGTAGACGGGATAATTTAAGTTATGAAAAACTGGATAGAAATAAGCCAAGCTAAGATTGGGCATTCATAAGTAGAAATAAGACTCAGTGTGATTTATTTGGGACTGAGTGGTGGGCCCCCAAAGAGCAAAAGTGCCAAAAGAGTATATGAAAAAGAACCCAACTACAATCTACAGAAGAAAATGTAGCCAAAATATTCTGCTGAGATTCCAGTAAGCCAGTGCAGCAGAGAGGGTCCTCTGTCCCTAAATTTCTGAAAGAATCTATGAAGGAGTCTCTTTGTCAATTTGCTTAAGCCTATTGTAGTCTTGGTGCTACTGGGCAAACAGCATATAATAACTGACTTTGTATCAATTACTTGGCCTTCCTTAACACAGATTGGACATTGCACTTAAATAAAATTGCTATTTATTTTTGAAAAGAGAAGCAACGCTGACAAATAAAACATAATAATTGCCCAATATAAAGTGTATGTGAATTTTACTTTTTAACAAGAAAGGATCTTGAGGTGTCAGACCAATGTTACCGGTCAGTGGATTGTGTTTCCATTTCCAGAATCATTTTGAATTGACACATGTCATGCCTATGGACATCCCAGGGTTGCTAGCAATCATATGCATGTGTTCTCATTTTCACAGTGAGAAAAAAAAAAAGAGCTGAAACTTGTCAAACCAAGCCCTGGTAACCAACACTCAGGAACGTCACAGGAAATAGCTACATGTTCATCTGCAATCCTATTCAGTTACCAGGAGATGTCCTTGTTGCCACAGGTGGGCGTTTATCTGCTTGTGTCTAGGTGTTCTTTTTGGCTGGGTTGATTTGAAGCACTCACAAGATCTCCGCTGCATGGTAACTAAATCCACAAGGATTCAGTTGCCATGCAACTGCATGGTGTTCTCCAGAGTACTGCCTTTCTTATGATTATAGAGTGAGGAGCTTTTATAGTTGTAATAATACCTTACACTCATGCCAGGCCTTTTACATAAGAAGATACCAGTAGACTGAATAGAGCTGTTCTTTATGTAAGTCTTTTCACCAAGCACTAAAAATACCCATGCTTCCAATTTAGCTACATGGCAGCCATCCTCTCCCAGTTAAAATATACAATAGATATTTTGGTAGGAGGTGAAACCAAGGATTGTTCATCAGATTTAAAATGCAAAGATATTTAGGAGGACATAATAAAAAATGTCTTCATTACAAAGTATCTTTGGCATCACATTAAGGAGGCATCTCTACTAATAAGCATTGTGAGGGTACCTTGGGCAGTTTTTGGTCAACTGGACACAAACTAGAATTATCTGGGAAGAGGGAATCTCAATGGAATCTCACTGCAGAGTGAGTTCCAAGACAGCCAGGACTGCACAGAGAAATCCTGACTCAAAGGAACCCAACAAATAAACAAAGAAATAACTTCTTAAAACACCTGATTTTTTTTCAAAATGTCTGCATACTCAATTAAACAGAATGTCTACTGATCCTCAACAGGGTGAAAAGCAGGGCATTTTACACATAAAAAGTTTCGTGAACAAATGTCGAGAAGAAATTTTGCCAATGAAGCTGTGTTGACTGCCTTCTTCCACACACCTGAGTCTTTCAGACATGCCCAAACCTTCTCTTCTTTGCAATCACTGCCTCATTCCATACACAAGCAGAAAGAAGTCCCCTTATGGGTTTCCAAAGGCAAAGATAATCCAGGTGCTGGATTAAGAAGTTATTTCTTTGTTTATTTGTTGGGTTCCTTTGAGTCAGGATTTCTCTGTGCAGTCCTGGCTGTCTTGGAACTCACTCTGCAGACCAAGCTAGACTTGAACTCAGCGATCTGCCTACCTCTGCCTCCCAAGTGCCTTATCATCACCTCCTGGCTAAGAGGTTACTTTTAAATTTTTAATTATGTATATGTATGGGGTGAAGTGTGCTTATGTGTACATGAGTGGAGGTCCCCAAAGAGGCCAAAAGCCTGAGTTACTCCTGGGACTGGAGGTACGAGTGGGTGTGAGCAGGAAGACATGGGTGCTGGAAGCTCAACCTGGATCCCCTGTAAGAGCTGTAAATGCTATTACCTCTTAACCCTTCACAGCTAATGCATTTCTAGAACTCAAGATTTTATTTGTTTGCTTGTCTGTTTTTGTTTTTAATCAAGAGAACAAAGTTTTCTCTGAATGTAAATAAGCTGATGGTTTCCCTGAAAAGGACACTGCTTAGTCTTTTGAAGTAAAATGAAAACATTTAAGAGAACAGAACAGAAAGGGTCTTGGTTATTTTAATTATCCAGCTAATTAAAAAAGATTTGAAAGTAAAAGCATTATTTGTAATAACAAAATCGCTTCTTTTCTTGACAGCATGTCTTCCAATGTTCTCTGTCTTCTTTTGAAACCCACTCAGTTTTGATCCTTCTGTTTCTACTTTGGTTACTGCAATCTATCAACACCAGAATTATCCCAATCATGTCTGTTCTGCAGTAATTGTCTAGTGTTAGTGGTTCTTTGAAATTCATATGGCTCTTCAAATGTATGGCTGTCCTGCTTAAGACAACTTTTTAAGTCTCTTGTGCAGCTAAATTTGACTGTGAGTCTAAATTCTGACTGGTAAGATTTGGGTGGTGATGACTCATGCATGCCTCAGGTTGTGATTTCTCCTTTCTTCTTCAAGTCAAAAAAATGGGCAGTTCCTTTTAGTAGCAAGGACCATGACCCTGATCATTTAGAGGTATTGAGTGAAATGTACTTCTATGCCCAGAGACTTCTCATTTAGCCTACACTGAAAGGAATTCAAGCCAAAATGAGAGAGAGAAAGAGAGAGAGAGAATATGAGAGAGAGAGAGAGAGAGAGACTACGATTAAGCATTCGAGTCTTTGCTTTCTGTACCTGAGCCTTGTATTTAGTTCTCTCTGATGTGCACCCACCCCAGCCTTCTTACCATTGATTGTTCAGACCATCAACTAATGATAAAGGAATTGTGAAATGAGCTTCCCAGAAAAATCTGGATCTCTACTAAAGACTTTATAGAACTTATGACCTCATTAGGAGTTTTGTAAGAAAAGAAAGATGAAATATTTCATGTCCAGAGCCAAATTATTTTGGGCTGTTTGGATATTCTTTGCTCACTTCAGTATATGAAGGACATCTATCCTTGGAACTATCGGTAAGTCCTTTCAAAACCTGAGTCAGTTATCTTCAGGGCTCTAGTCCTGAGACCCTAACATGCTCCAGTAGAGGGTCCCACACTAGCATGCATAAGTAGGTATAAAATGAGACAGTGGTTTTATGACAATTAATAAAAAGAATACATGAAATTTGGAGAGAACATGGTATAAGGGATTGATGGGAACTGGAAGAGAGGGGATGGGGAGTAGATTTGTTAGAAAACCATTATGTGCATATATATATATTTGGTTTTTTGAGACAGGGTTTCTCTGGCTTTGGAGCCTGTCCTGGAACTAGCTCTGTAGACCAGGCTGGTCTCGAACTCACAGAGATCCGCCTGCCTCTGCCTCCCGAGTGCTGGGATTAAAGGCGTGCGCCACCACCGCCCGGCATGTGCATAAAAATATTAAATAAAATATGTTAATGAAATATACTAACAGATTTCTAGCTGGTACCAACCCAAAGACTAAAAATGTAATCAGATATCATTTAATACCAGTCTTAGAGATGTCTCCACTTTGCTTTAACCTACTTGATGTTGAGCCCGCTCTGCCCTTTGCTGGTTCTTGGGATAGTTGACCCTGCCCCTCACTGGATGCTACAGCCAGAGAACTGGCCCTGACTGTCAAGGGAGATCATTCCCCAATCCTCCATACACATACTAAGGAGAGATGGTCCCATTCCTCGCCACGGCCTTGGGAGAGCTGACGCTGATAGATAGCATGGACATAGAGGAGCTGGCTCTGCCCCTTGCCTGAGTGGGGCAGATGGCCCTAGTGGCCTGGATTGACCACCTATGCCCACAGCCTGAGTTTCAACCACCCTAATATCTTCCCCATCCAGGAATGTTGGAGCTTGTGAAGGACCCTGTGGAAAGATGACTACAGATCTCCATGACTTGGGGCAGCTGCAGGATGTCCTGAGAAGAGTTCAGTGAGGATCCAGTGATGATGGTGTACCAGAAGTCAGAGACCTTGAACCAGACCTGTGACTCATTGCAATGAACATTTGCAAGTAAAGCTGACAAGACAAAAGGGTATACTTTTAAACACACCACGGTTCCCAATGCCACCGGGGCGAATGAAGAGATATTGAAAAGATGGAAAGAGGGAAGAGTGAAGAGGTTTGTGGTTGTTTTGTTTTGTTTTTGTTATTTTGGTTTTTTGTTTTGCTCTTTGTGTTTTTGTTTTGGTTTGATTTTTTCAAAAATTTTTATTTGGGGGCCTCTGCAAGGAGGAGGGGAGGATATGTAAAGAGTGGAGGAGAGCAGAATTGGGGTGCTTGACGTGAAATTCCCATAGATTCAATTAAGAAATTGTTTAAAAATTAATTTTAAATGCTTGTTTCATGATGTGCTATCTAATGTAGTATGATGCCTTTATAACAATCTATCTACTGTTTTGATAAGACTGTGGTCTTTTGATATAGTCAGAGTGGGCTATAACTCCTATTTTACTATCCTGGATTACAAATATAAATTTACTGAAATACCTCATTCTAGTATCAGTATATTGCTGAAAATTAAGCAGAGGTCTCAAAATGCAACCCATTTTTAGTCCATTTGGTACATGTAATGAGCATAAAAGTGCTGCCTTCTTTATTCCATTTGCCTCACTCAAAACCTGCACATTGTATGTTTGTGTGTGATTCTTCTACCAAAAGTGTTTTCTTAAATATATTCCTTCTTCTGTTATACTGTTTGAGTCATTAAAAACTGTGCTTGGTAGCAACAGGAAACGTATAGAAGAGAAGTAGAGAGAAAAGAGGAGAGGGGAAGGAGGGAAGAGGAAAAAAGAAAAATAGGAAGGAAGGAGATCTCTTGGTCACATTTTAAACATTTTTTTCTTAAGTGACACTTTCTGATGTCTGTCAATCATAGCTCCTGAAAAATAGTTGCCTTCTCCCAAAATTTTATAATAGAAACAAACAACAAATACACCATTAAGTGCATTATTAAGTCAATGACATATAATAGAATGCAAGAAAGATAATAAACTGGGGTTATAGGAGTTAATGTTTGTTTTGAAGATTCTCGTTTATTTAATTTTCACAACACTATCTGGTAGATACTATTACATCTATATGAGTGAGGAAGCTGAACCACATAGGAGGCAAACCATTGCTCAAATTTCTGTAGACGGGGACTACAGTGGAACTATACATCCAGGTGATTGCAGCCCTCAATGCTAACTGTTTAGAGTGAAGACAATGGTGACTTTAACATGTAGGTGGAAGGTTTGAGGGAGCAAGAGAATTGGAGGACTTTGAAACTTTGTCCAAGTATATGTCGTATTCTAACCTAGATTCAGGAGAATATTAAATTATTTCTGTTTATGATCATGTTTCATGAATGTGTTGAAGTTTCCAGTCTTCCTTCAATGAGCAACCCTCCATAGTCTCCTTCATTTGCCTTAAACTTCCCTTAGATAACTATAATTAGGTGCAATGATCTAAATGAGGTAAAGAAACAAGGCTTTCAAGGACTCTATTGTACACTCCAGCTTTCAGTGGTTCTTCTATCTCTTTAATTACTGATGGATGTTTTCAAATACTTACTCACTCTGTGTCAATGCAAGCTATACTACAATATCCCCATTCTCCTGAGATATTCAGGGTATTTGATGCTGCAGAAGTTGAAAGGGAGGTCAAGATGCCACTCTGTATCATGTAAAACTGATATAGAAAGCCAACCCTTCAGGAGCTCAGCAGAGACTGAGCTGAGCTTTCAATATTTCCCTTAGACAAGCTGTGTTTTCACTTGAAGTCAACTTCTTCCTCATTATCTCTAGGATTCTGCATGATCAGTGTGCTCAGGCTTACCTGAGCCACTTCCTTACTGCAGACACTGCCAGCTCAGTAACACAATGTAAGTTTTCCATCCTACAAAACCTCCTATTCCAGCCTTCTCACTGCAGAAGTAAAAGGAAATCCAGTTTCCAAAGGGGACAGTTTCACGGGGTCACTGTGGAAATTAGAATTTTGCATTTTGCTTCAAATTGCCTCATCAAATTATTTAAAACTAGTATATACTTGTAGAAAATGAAACAACTCTCATATCTATTTTTAAGAAATATAAATACACCACTACCCAGTATTAAAAAATTAGCCCTTACCATTTTTCTGCATGATACATTTCCCTGTGCATATAATAGTTGCATAACCCCAAGCAAATCAATTTAATTCTCTTTGCCTCAAGATTCCAATTTGTAAAATGAGAGGAATTAGAGTGCGCATCTCATGAGATCAGTGTGGTTATGGAGTGGGTGAGTTAATGGGAGCACAGCACACGGTGAACATTGCAAATGTGTTTGCTGACGGTGCTGTTATCATGAATGCTATTCTTGTACATAATTACTGTTATTATTATATGCTATGCACTGGTATGTTATTTTTTTCATAGAAATTAGCTTTTCAATTACTTTGTTTAATGTCTTCTATCCATAGGCATTGAAGTGTGAACAGGGATGAAAAGGAAGCAAATGCAACACAAGTCTCCTGTCTCCATGGGGCTTCCATCTTAGAAGAAAATTTCAAAAGTAAAAATAACTATAAAACTTACAGTCAATGTGGTAGTTTGAATATAATTCTTACATAAGCTCATAGGGAGTGGCACTGTCAAGAGGTGTAGCTTTGTTGGAATAGATACAGCCTTGTTGGAGAAAGTATGTAACTGTGGAGGTGGGCTCTGAGGTTTCGTGTATGCTCAAGCCATGTTCAGTGATTCAGTTCACTTCCTGTTGCCCTCAGATAAGGACATAGAATTATCATTTCCTTCTCCAGCACCATGTCTGCCTACACACTGCCATGTCCCACCATGATGATAATGGACTAAACCACTGAAAATGTAAAGCTACCCCAATTTAATGTTTTCCTTCAAAAGATTTGCTGTGGTCATGACGTCTCTTCACAGCAATAGTAACCATAAATAAGACAATAAATATATATAAACAAATGGTAAAACGTATTTTTGAAAAATTAGTGTGCTTGGTATGATGAATGACTGTGTTGGCTTTCTTTTTCAGAATAGCAAATCAGGAAAAGAAGTCAGAATCAGAGGACATGAAGACCGAGAATGAGATCTGGGGCTTCCCAAATTTAAAACTCAAGAATTTAAAAAAAGACAAAAATATCAAAAAGGGCAGGGCCCTGAAATAAGAGGAAAACCAAGAATGCAAGGTTATGGAAGTTTAGGTAAAATAATATTTTAAGTGAAATAATAAAAGAAAAATGCTGTTTGAATTTTGTAACATAACCAAATGGTAACTTGTCAAAGACATATTTAATATCAGCTGTCTTTTCCATTATGCTTCCTGTTACTAATATGAAATATGTTAGGCAGTAGGGTGATGTTTGGAGGAAGGCACAGGAGAAGGTAATGAGATTGAATACAGCTAACGTGCATGATATGCTGGAATGAAATTTTTACTAATCTTTATAATAAACAGGTTTTATACTCTTATCACTGCCAAGGCAAGGAGACGCTCCATGTCGTGTGCAATGTCACATGAATACGGATAAGGCAAGCACTGCAGGGACCTGGCAGTTGCAAGGACAGTGCCCGTGCCCCACTCCTCATAATATCTTCATTCAGGGAAACGAAGATATTTTTATAGGAGTTGGGAAAATTCAACTTTGGATCTTCTAGAATATATAAGCAGAGAGCTTTCAAATTGTTGCTATTATTAAACACAAAATGCCTTAACCATAGAGCTTTGTACTTATTTCATACTTAAAGTAGAAGTAATGTTTTACTGAGTGTGCCCACTGAAACACTAAAATGCTATCAGATTGACGTGCATTTTAGCCGCATATGCTCACACAACTGCCCATTCTTCCTCCTGTTCATCAGTATGACAGTTATTAAAACCTGACTCATTGCTGATTTAATTTACTTTTCAGTCTTATTAAAGTTAATCATCATTTCCTCTACTTATTCCCCATCTTTTTCCTTATTTAATGATCAATGCATTTCTGGTACTTATATTGTCTACTACTTCAATGATTGCTTATTGTATGTATATAATGATTTTGAAAAATATTATAACCATGTGTAACTGGTAGATTTCATATATATTTACTACAAATAATTTCACAGGTTTTAGTTAAATTTACCCTGTAATATTTCTTCCTTAATTGTATTGAATATTTATGGATTATTTTTCTTGATTTTCATTTATTTTTTTTGTCTTTTATGTTATCATTTGGTGGAGCATTTCTAGCTTTCCTTCCCTCCTTCCTTTCTTTTTTCTCTTTCTTTCTCTCTGTCTTTTTCTTTCTATTATCTGTCTATCTATCTTGCATATATCAACTATAAATTCCTATCAATTATATACTATCTATCCACTTATCATGAATCTGCACACCATTTATCAACCATGAATCTATTTATCACCTACCTATCATCTATCTAACATCTATCATATATCTATTTGTTTGTCTGCCTGCCTATCAGCCTGTCTGTCATCTTTTTGTCTCTTCTTCTCCATAGTCACTTCTTCCCTTACGAAGAAGAGTGCCATCTTCTGAGTCTGACATTGACAACCTGATATCTGGCCCCTATCCTCTGAAACTTGGAGAAATCATTTTCTGTTGTTTAAGACAGTCAATCTACGGTGTTAATTCTATGGAATCTGTTTATAGCATCCCAAACTGACTAAAGAGCCTATGAAGTAACCTAGACCTCTGTATATTTAACAAGACCCCAAATAATATTCACAGGGGGGTTCTTTATGTACTACACTTTGAGTTACAAGTGTCTAGATTCATTTTTATACCACGAATTATGAACCATCCATATATATGCATCCATTTGCATTTTTCTCTTTAGTTTAATTCTTAAAATGCATGCTTGTCATGTAGAATAACACCTATCATGCTTTTCTTAGACTTTTTAACCTCTTCTATTGATTTACAGTCTTATCCTGTACAAGCAAATCAATGTAGTTTTATAAGGTATTTTAATATTCAGTTAAGGACTTATGTGCCAATAGCTATCAAATTCCTCCATTATCAATTTTATTCAAATTTAAGTCACTTTGACTATAATGAATTTATAAAAACATAACTGTTTATTTTTTCCATATTCTTTTATTTTTTCCATTCAAAAAAACCATAACTGTTTATAAAATTGATTCTACCTATTGCCGAAGAGGCACCTCTGTCTCCACAATAGTTCCTTCATACCTCCATTATACACTGCATCTCTCCCTCTCTCTTTCTCTCTCTCTCCATATATATATATATGTTCCCACATGCAATGATATTTGGGTACTAGGTTTTTTAGATGTAATTAGGTTTAGATAATGTTGATAGAGTAAGAACCTGCGACTTGGTTTATTGATTGATATGGAGAGGAAGAGACACCAGCCCCTTCTCAGCAAGCTAGAAAGGGTCCTAATGATGAGAAAAGTCTACCAGCACCTTGAACTTGGCCTTCAGAACTAGATTTGTGTAAGGCATACAGATTGTAGTATTTTATTTATATGGTATATTTCTTTATATATATATATATATATGGTATGCAAACTTTATCCCTAACAGAATATTTCAAAACAACATTAGTGTCTTCTTTAAATAGAAGCCACATGTTTGTACACTCAGTGACTCTTCATGTGGAGTCCTTTATTGTTTCTAGTTAATTTCATATAGGAAGTCTTTAAATTTTCTGGTGGAAAAGTGTGGATTTTTCCTTAAGCATTTAGGATTTGATTTATTATTTGATCTATTTTTAAATATTCATTTATAAATTCACCCTTAAGACGATCTTTTTGTGTTCATCACATAGTTGCTTTGTGTGCAGAATATGCCATCTGTTGAAGCCTTGAGTTTTGTCTTCATTCAGCAAATCTTCAACAGTAGTGGGATGTAGTCATTGTGCTGGGACTCTAGGGATAGACAGCAAAATGGCATTCCTTGAGAAGTTTTACAGAGGAACACATGAAGAATCAGGCAGTGTATGTTCTGCAATGTATGACAAAACTCTCATGACTTTAATTTGAATCATTCACTGGATATAAAGTGAATGATTAAAGCATACAGCAAGTATACACTTTTCACTATAGTAACAACAGGCTTTGAAGGGTAAGAAAGCTGGAGTAGACATTACCCGTTTGAAGAGAGAATTTGGAGGGTTGGAATACAGGTGTCTGCTTCACTGGTCGCATGGTATTTTTATTAGAAATTTTAAAAGTCTGAAAATAGAAATGAAAACATCTATATTTATAAACCCTCACTAAAAATAACCATTTGTTCAAACGAAGTGGTGGTGTCTGTTTCTGTTATCTTTTTTTACCTGTCTTACCATGTGCATATACTGCAGAATATCAGGTTGTCCCCAGATGCCATAAGTGTAGTTTTGTGAGTATTATTACACTATTAGTTATTATGTAGTCATCAAGTACCTGGGTTGGGCAGTACCTGTGCCACACACAGCTCACCAGCTACTAAATGGCTCATCATTCTGACTTCTGCTGACATCTAAGTTTTTGCAGACAAAATAATGAAGGGTAAATGGTTCTTATTCTCTCAGGACATTTTTCTCCTGCTGGTTCTGGGTGGCTTAGACAACCTATTGGCTGGGAAGGAGATTAGCTTTTGACTTAGTGTAATAACTTTGTTATAACAGGGTTTTATCTTCCTAAACTGATTGAAATGAATAAGAGAAGGAACACAAACCACACAAAAATACTAAAAAGGGCTTGCTAAAGACTATGACAAAACTTTAGAGAATGCTTGGTGATAAATTTTAGGCAGCTAGATTGTTTTATGCCAGTTATTAATTCTATCATATATGTCACTCTGACACATAAATGTATTCCACCTATCTGGCTGGTTTATAGTATAAGACACATTTCCAGAACTCTCTTCTCCCTCAGAGTGTATTGAAGTAATCTATTTAACCCGCAAATCCTTCTAGCAGTACAACAAAAAGAGGTGACTTTACCCTGACTTAAGAACTTTTAGAAAATTTTCATTCACAAGACATCCAGTATCTGGATTCCTAGAAATACCAGAGACACTTAGCCACTCTGTGAAGATAGGAAAAAAAATCACATAACTAAACATTGAGATTTTGGTACTTTATACATCTTTATCCTTATAAAGATTTTCAAATTTAATTTTTCTCAATGTGTATTTCCTTGACTTGAAGCTACATTCGGTTCTAAGATTATTTGAATACTATCAACAGGTCATTTCTGTTTTATTCATTGTCATTTGAAGGAATCGTTCTAGGAACCAAACCTCAAAGGTAACACAAAATCCTACACACTAATACATCTCCAGATACAAAGTTGTCCAATGAGTACACTGTGGCTATATTGAAGGCAGTGTGGGGTTGAGCATACGAGCAATGGTGGAACATCATTTCTAGGTGTTAGTCTGTATTATCGAAGGACAAGGAAAAAAGGAAGTAAATAAACATTGAAAAGAAAGGAGGAAGGAAATAAAAAAGGTGGAAGAAGAAATGGAAGGAAGAGAGGTAAGAAGAGTCAGAAGAGAGAAAACAAGAAAAAATAAAGGAAAGAAGGGAGGGAATAAGATAGGAGATAGAAAAGAGAGAAGTAAGGGGCCACCAATATTATACAATTTCCCGACACTGGAAATGTACATTTTTAAGATCTATGTGCTAGGCTTATTACTTATCTTCTTTTGAGATTAAAACCAACCTTTCCTTTTATGCTTGGCAATCAACCATTTTACTCACACACACACACATCACACACACATCATTGTGTGGGGATTTTTTCTCTGGCATGGAGTCAAAGTGACAATCCCACTGTGCTAGACAATGACAATAAGACTCAGTGACGTGGTTTCTACTCCTGATTAGCTGGCGGCGCCCATGGAAAGTCATTTCATTTGGCTGAGTACTGTTTATCCATACACGTAGAGGGATTTCACTTTTTTGTTAAAAAGCACTCTCTGTAGTTCAAAGTATATCCATCTAAACCGACTTTAAATCATCAGTCATGATAAAAATATTTCCACTCCCCAAAACATCTGTCACATGATCTCCTTATTTAAAAAAAAAAAAACAACTTTACAACTTTGGCTCTGTGATGAAAGACAACTATTATGAGAGCACTTTACTACCAAAAATAATGACACAATAGCAAACCTCTTGATTGCGGTATGGGCGCTGTTGCCAGGTTGTAAGTGGTACTTGAGTCTGTTTACTGAGATGTGCTAAGGTTTTAACACGAGAGAGGGGACTGGCTGGTAAAGGGAGGGGAACTATTTGACAAAGACACATCTGATCCGGTCTTTTTCCTTCACCACCTATACTCCCCTGTCCTTTTTTTTTGCATATATCTGGTCTTCCAGGACATCTCATTACATTTACTGGAATCCTGTTCCATTCAAAAGCTAGATACACAGAGACCTGAAAATCCATCGAGAGCCATAAAATGTATGTTAGAGAATGTCAAGTTTCATAGAGAAATATATATTAAGGATATACACTGCAATATAATGTGTTGGTTTTATTTCTCTCCAGATACTTGTAAGTTAAACTCAAAATGCAAAACATATGAAATCATAGCACAAGTCCTACTTGCCATTTAACTATTAGGAGGGTGACCTCACGAATAGTGTTTTTTATGGTTTATTGGAACATAAGGATATTTTATGGAATTACTTCTGAATCGAGATGTTTAACTAGAAGGAGATCAGCCCACAAGCAGCAGCCATTTACAATAAAAGTTGCTGGGGGAGAGTGACTTGAAAAAAATGTAGAGAATTCTGTGTAATAGTGTGGACACATTTTCTCATGCAAAAATCCTTTTAGCCCATATGAAGCATAAGCTGATTTATTATTATTTGCTTACTAGAGTACTAGAGTATTTATCTCTTCCCTCTCACCATCCTTTCCTACTTTCTCCCTTCATTCCTTTATCTTTCTTTTTGTCTCATCATTATGCAGAATAAGACCCAGGAATTATCATGTTACACCATATACAAACTTAACATATTTTTAAAATCTACTTTCATCATTTATTCTGGGGAAAAATGCTTAAAAATTTGTATTTGTCCCATATGTGTGTGTGTGTGTGTGTGTATACACACACACAAGTATATAAATATATTGAATATGTGTGGACACAAGTGTATACATATCTGTCAAATAAAATAAATTATACACACAGCTTCAGTGGAATATTAAGAAAAGAATCCAAAAGCTCTTTGGGAAAGGCAAGAAATAGAATGACTTTAAAGTGTGTCTGCAGGAGTCTGAAGGAGTTAGGAGTCCGTATGCCATAATCACTGTACATTTTACTTTGGTTAAAACATTGCGGTCCCAGGGAGACCTTTGTTCTGTGTACGTGCGCTGTGCACGTTCTTTACAAGTGGGCTAGTTTTGTTCTCATGCCATGGGAGCAGGTGGCATCAAGCTGTTTTGATGAGGTTAAAAGGCTCCTCCCCCCCTCTCCGAAAGCAGCAGCCTGAAGTACGTCAGCAGTAATTGTGTGCATGGCTCTGCTGTGCAGGGTGGGTGGAGGCAAAATTGATATCAAATAAGGGCATCAAACTGGGATCCGAGAGTTCCGTTTAAGTTGTTGCTCATTTTTATTAGCCCCACTGGGAAGAGAGCCTCATAACTTAAATATTCTCCATACAAGAACAATGATTCTGATGGATTTAAATTTTCCTTTCCAAAAGGATGGATTTAGAGCTAAATAGTGGATATAAATGGAAAGGTTTCTTTATCCTCTTTAGATTTTGTTATTGACATATTAGACTTTAGCTCAGTTAGATAAAAGAGACACGTTCTGCTGCTTGGATGGGAGGCCTTAAATGAGGATGGGAGCCCCCGGGGAGCCGAAATCGGTGCAGCTTTCGGGTTTCTTGCCTTTTCTTCAGTCTTTCTGTCTCCCTTTGCAGAGGGCCTAGGGTGTGGGAACTATCCAAGGTGCTAGTGTGCTGGCAGCGTTGCCCTTCAATGCAGGCGGATTGCAGAAGCAGAGGAGAGAGATTACTGCTTATTTCAGAAGGTAGGTTCTTTGTTCCAGAATCCCTGATTAATCAGCAGCAGCAGCATCAACAGACTAAGACAGCTGGAGAGAAGAGAGAAGCAGGAAGGGAGGGAGTCCGGGGACAGGAGGGAGGAGAGAGAGAGAGGGAGGGAAGAACGGAGGGAGGGAGGGAGAGAGAGAGAGAGAGAAAGAGAGAGAGAGAGAGAGAGAGAGAGAGAGAGAGAGAGAGAGAGAGAGAGAACACATACACCAGAGCCAGAGCAAGCTGGTTGTCATGGGGGAGGGACAGTGCTACAAGCTAGGCTTCTCCAAACCTTCTGTATGTATGCAACGGGAAAGAGCATCTTCTTTGGGGCTGGAAGGAGACATTTAGAGAGGATGTGTCTGATTTTTGTTTCCATTTATTTTTGTCTTTGCAGAACATGATCAAATGAGTTACCTTAGCCAGCTTGGTGACTGCTTCGGGTCTGGTAATCATCTGTGTAGCAAAGTGGGTAAAATCATTCAATTTCTTCCCTGCTGGCCCTGGAAGGAGAGGGGCTGTGCGCTCATCCCCACCCATTAGCTATGCCCTCTTTTCTCCGAATGTCGATTTAAGGAGGCAAGCAGCTGTCTTCTGCCACAGCATCTTCCTAGCAAACTTTAAAGGGCATTTTATCCAATAGAAAGAACATCGAAAATGCTGTGGTCTCTAGTGATGAAGAATCTTGGATTCGACACTTTTCCCATCCAGATATAATGCACTTTAATTGAAGAAAAGCCGAACTGACCTACAAGTCTGTTTCTTATGGTGCTGGATCACTCCTACCGAACTGCCCCGAGACCAGCCTTGAGAGAGGGCTCTGACAGACCCAAGTCACCTCCTGACTATTGCACTTAGCTTTTTCCCTGGGGACTTAAATTTGGTATGTATCTCATTTTTTTTCAGATTCTATAAGCATGCTAATTGAATCCAGAACTGAATAGAGGAAGCAATTGGTTATGAAATGGGATGGATTTTAGTTAGGGATACTTAATGCTGAAGTTTGCATGTTTTATTAGGTGGCACAGAAATAAAGATATACCACAGGCATCCACAGTGTTCGTGAGCCCCCGGATATTTTAAATCCCTTACCCACTTAGTGATTACCATGGAAATGTTAAATAGATCTTCATTAGTAAAATAAGCTGTGTTGAAATATAACAAGAATTTGAAGTATTTCCATGTCATTAATTGCTATTCAAGTTGTGCATGCTGCTATTTGTCTTAATTCCATACCATAAATATTTTACAACAGGCTCAGTTCATTTGTGTCATCAGTGAGAGCCTGATTTTGCATTTTCAGAAAGAGGATATATGTTTACCACAAAATATCCAAATTGCTAGACATACTTAGAAGCTGAAACTGCTTGTTTTATGGATGACTCCAGATAGACATTTTCCTGAAAATGTGTTTTAATATCAGTCAATATTAGGAAGATTTTACCAGTCTTGCCAAAATGTACATCTTCTGGAGAACTTTAGGTGGACTGGTTTTACTTGGGACATGTACTTATTTCATTGGAGTATCTCCATTCTGATTTTCCAAACTACCCAGGAATACTTTCAATACTTGAAATGTAGGTATTGCACATCTGAGAAAACATTGCATTTAAAAAATTTAATCTGTCCTGAAAAATACTAAAGTTGTTTTGGTACTAAAGGAGTACATTTTAAAATTTATATCAACATAGTGAAAAATATAAGGGAATTTAATGGAAGAGGTTACGTGGTATAATTTTGATAATTTTATTAGCCACAAATTTATAATCAATTAGTATGGAATGATGAATAGAGAGCAAGAATAAAATTAATCTCCCAACTTTTCATGTTCTGGACACGCTCCAATTTATTTGATGTATTGTTCAGTGTTAACTTAAAAATTAGTGAACAAACAAGAATCAGATATGTACAAATGCTTTGTTTTTGAAAGTAGAACATATTTTGTCCAGCTCAGTGAAGGAGAGACTTCTGTAAATGGCAGTTAATATTTAGGAGACTGTAAATACAGACCTGTGGAAAATGCTGCAACTTTACAGGGGACAAGCAGAGATATAAAACTTGATTGGTTTGTAAAGTTGTGCACAAGTGTCAAATCTCAGGGAAAAGAATGTGGCTATTCTTGAAAATCGATCAATCAGTCATAGACTATCAACTCAATTAGATGGCTTCCATTGTAGCTCCAGTCAGCAATTTATTAAACTGACCCCGTATGCTTTGCAAATACTGCCTTGTAAGCGTCTGGAACCAAGTGGCCCAAGGCTCCACAAAGTCCCTTAGCCACCGGCACTCTGCTTGAGCCTCTAATATTAGAGAGGATGTGGCCAATCTTTTAAGACCTTTGGTTAAAGACTCCATGACAACCTGGAAGTTAGGGAGATGCCTGATACATGATGCTACTGCATTTGCATGATTTATACCCACTTCCCAGTTTGGAGGAGGGAGGTCCTAGAGAAAAATCCCTGCAAAGAAATCTGCTTTCTGAGAAAGAAGTAATCAGTGCCTTTGTAGTTACTCCTGCTGGCTTTCTTGGTGGTAACTTCTCTCCCCATTTTGTGCAGAACAGCTGCATTTTGAGATCACTGAGAATGAGAATATGAATGTGAGCATTTGTGGGGTAAGGGAGAGGATTCCAAGAGGATATCAAAATCTCTGACACTAGTATTTGACAGTTTGTAAGTCTCTGATTGTAGAAACAATTTTGACATGGTTTGCATGGTTTATGGGTTTTAACTGTGCTATCTAGTCTTGATTTGGTTCTAGTCTATGAAGTTAGCAAATTTTAGATAAGAATTTGCATGTGCATTTAACATATGTATGCGAAGCCTGATTATTAAATACTTATATTTTTAAATGCACCATGTGGTGTGTGATTTTAGATTGGTATAAGTAGATGCAAAGAAAATAGTCTTTATAATGCTGTACAATTCAACAACACAACACAATAAAGCAAAAATAGTCAAAATTTCACCTGGGGAAACATTCTTTGGACCTAACCCCTAGGATTCTCCATCTCAGGAAAGATGCAATGATGAGAATGAGAGAGAGAACAAAATTTTAATAACTCAAATTCCAAAACTTCATATAGCATTAAGATAAATGTCCTTTGAAAACCTCAAAAATATATAAAGAACAGAAATGAGGAATCTGGAAACATAAGTATAAAGTAAGGGTAAAGAATCCAGCCTTCATCAAGGCATTTGTCCTCTTCTTTGTATTAGGTTGCTTCAGCAGATCACAAATCACGTCATGATAACAGCCTAAAATGAACTTTACCTTATTCTGGTCATAGAAATATCTTTCAGTATGCATTGTGGCCTAATATTTAGATGTTCTCATGAGACTTTAAATATGCGGAAACAATTCACTCCCAAATTAGATTTGATTTTCATTCTCGATCACTCAATATAGGTGACAAAATAAAGACTAAAGAAGTTGTCACCAATCTGTACCTTTGAAAAACCAAATCTCATATAGAGAACAGATTAATTTTAGAAATGTGGGGTAAATCGTTTAGGAAGGAAAACAACAGAAACCAGTGCCAAGGAGGCTAGTGGACTGGTTCACTCAGAGGATGTTGGTACATATGAAACTCTTACCTGGTTAAGTGGAAGTATCAGGTTTATCACAGGGCTCAGTCTTATTGAGTGAGCATCATATCCATCAGATCCACCCTTACAGAGCTAGAGTGGTGGATTAACAATGCAGGAGATTACACTAATTGAGGAAATAGTTCAGAATTTTAAACAAAGGGGAGAGAGATGAGAGATGCTTAGACATAGATGAGAATGAGCCAAGAAGCCTAAATATTCATTTGACTCTTTCTGTGTGACTTCTCTCACACACCAGCCTGTGTCTTTGAGGAACTGAATCTCACCATGAGTTGGTGCTATAATAAATACACTCTGTGAACTGACAATTCACACAGTGGGTGTCTTCATTGGTGGAGGGAAAACGCTACATAAGCACATGATCCTGGTGAAATTTGTATGCATTTATTTTTCAAAAACTCTCCCTATTTTTAAATTTCTCTTTAACACTCAGCATTACAGAATGACTTAGCACTCAAGTTTCCATGATTAAAGTATCAGCTATAAAAGAGGAAAAAAAGAAAGTGGAAATTTTATAATCTTATGTTTCCATTGATTTCATTTGGACCTACACGATTTTGCTGTGTGTTTGGTAACGGAGAGTTTTATTTCTATATGAACATTTGTGACAAATTAATATCACTATCAGCTTTTCATTCAGCACTGGTCAGGAACAATGATGGTTGTATAAAATATACATGTAGAAAACTCAATTCAAAGTTAAATCCTTTGTTTATATTTCTTTTCCATGCTAAGAATTTAATTAGTGCATTTTAGTTAAGTCAATTCTCAAATTTTAGAAAGTGTCACAATATTGCACAATGAAATCTTTGTGAAGGGTGTGGTCAACAGGTTATAAGTAACAAAGTGAAAAAGTAGTGTAAAATGAAAAACTGAAAAAATAGTCACTTTAATATTTAATACAATATCTCTAGCTTTGGTAAGATCAGACATGATTGTAGGCACAGTAATCTAAATATTAAATTAACAGAATCGCTGGAAAATACAAAGCATAGAAGTATCAGAAGTCATAAAATAAAGACCCAAATTTCACTGTGTATTGCACGGGATTCTGATTTTGTCATTTAACCTACTATCCCAGGAGAATTCCTGACATGATTTTCAGATTTAGCCACAAATTCCAATAGCCCTGCACTGCTTGGATCAGTGCTGGGGCTTCCAAAGAGTGAAGACGCATTGCTCCAAGAGTATAAATAGGCAACAAAAGCCTCTTGTTTCATTTAAACAAAAAAAAAATGGTGCACAACATTGTTGGTAGTCATAGGAAGGCGGAAATTCTCCTTCAGTCTTATGCATTCTATTGTTTCTATATCTAATTAGAAGTCAAGTAAGGGAGGTGCTCACTTATTGAGAAAACTCTAAAGATGCTACATAGAACACAAGAACCCAGTTGTATTTCAATCATATTTCCTAAGAAACCAACTGTGGAATTCCATCTATTTAAACAGAATTACAATTTAAGAGGCAGGAACTACATTCAAGTCTTAGATGGCCAAGATGGAACATATCTAACTCATTATTTACCTTATATAAGTATGCATTCTGAAAACACATTTGTGATGTACTGGATTTTCTTGCTCATTACAGTAAATGGTAGCAGTTATAATTAGGTAGATGATTAACACATTTCAATTTTCTATAAGTGAACTGTGATGCATTCATCTGAAACATATCTTTCAGCTTTGAACGGCAAAGTCGGAAGTTTTAAGATGGAATGAGCATTGTAGTCCATAGATCCCAGTGCCATTGTTTTCTAGATTTAGACAATGGGAAGTAGCATGCATAAGGGTCTTGATAAATTACTTTGCCATAATGTGAACATCTGTGATGGAGGTAGTGATATTGTCTTAAATATTTTATCCATTGTTTCAAAGTAAAATTAGTTTATCAAGGAGCCATGTTGTTAAATATTTCCAGAGTTAATAATTGGTAGAACCTGCATGATGGTTCAGAGGTAGAGGCTCTTGTGTGTGGCTTTATGGCATGAGTTCCAACATCAGCTCCTACAGGTGGTAGGAGAGAACTGACTTGGAAGAGTTGATTTTTGACTCTACATTAATGCTGTGGAAAACATGCCTGAACACAAACACACACACACACACACACACACACACACACACACACACACACACACACACACAGAGAGAGAGAGAGAGAGAGAGAGAGAGAAACATACACACATACAAACACAAATAAACATGTATATGTGAATATACACACAATAAAATGAATTAATAATAATTTTTAAAACAAGTTTATTTTAAACATCAATAGAGGGTGGGTGTCAGGTGGCTTATCTGATAAAGGCACTTTGCCACCAAACCTGACAACCTGAGTTAGATCCCCATGGTCCCCACATAATAGGGCAGAAAAGCCAATTGCTTCAAACCGTCCTCTGACCTTCACATAGAAGTTATGACATCATATTCCCCTCCATTAAAAAAATCCACAAGGGCTGGAGAGATGGCTCAGTGGTTAAGAGCATTGCCTGCTCTTCCAAAGGTCCTGGGTTCAATTCCCAGCAACCATATGGTGGCTCACAACCATCTGTAATTAGGTCTGGTGCCCTTTTCTGGCCTGCAGGCACACACACAGACAGAATATTGTATACATAATAAATAAATAAATAAATAAAAATCCACAACTGAATGTAATAAAAAGATTTAAAAAGAGTTTGTGAAAGGCTTTCATTGCAATATCGCTACAGGGCTTACTAAACACATACATTATAAACCAAATCCTTATGACATAGTCCGTTCCAACTGCCATCTGTTTTTGTTTTTGTTTTTCTTAATGTAAAGAGAAACTTAAAGATATTAGTTAATGCAAAACCCTAGACATAGAAATAATGTATTTGAGACTTTTGGAGCACATGGAAAAACTTGTACCTGTGCCTTATAGGACTTTTGCAGAGTCCCTGTACATTACAAAAAATTTCCATGGGAATCAGAAAACATTAATCATCGACAGGTTGCTAATCTTATTTTAAAGACTGTGTGTCAGTGTTGAGATGCTATACCTGTTTATCCTCAAAAATGGTGGCAATAAAGAATTCATGGCCAGCTAATGATGTAAACAGTATGAGAGTCAGATGAGATGTAATTATTATTCTAGTCTTCTTCTGCCATGTGACATCTAGAAGATTATACTTTGGCATCCTCAGCACCTTGTTTGTAGCAGGTGCCAAACAGATTCTTAAATAGATGGGTGATCATATGACCAAATACCTTCCTACGGGTGGGTATGGGCACATACATAAACATGTAACCCATTTTCATAATATAGAGTTTGACTTGATGATACAGTTGATTTTCTAAAAAATCTAAAAAATTCCATGCTAGCTAAAAAGTACTTTTTCCATGTATAAATATTTTGCAATAATATTATTTCACGTTTTCTCAAAAAAAACAGCAATTTAAACCCCATGTAACCTGAAATGCCATTGGTAATGATAATTAATGATCAGAAAGAGTCAACTATTTTGTTAAAGAGTATAATATGTAAATTGTATAAGAATCACTAAGGTTGGTGGAAAACCTCCACAAGATAAATAAAATATAACCCTTTGGGTAAGCATGCTTCTTGCATCTGGAAAAAGTACAGTTTTGCTGGAGGGCGGAGAGTAAGAATCATTCTAGCCTGAGGTGTTACCTCTAGCATGCTTATAACATGAGTCAACCCGCTTGACTTAGGCATGATTAATTGTCACAAAGTTAGGACGGTCTTTTTTTAGCCCAGAGTCCTTACTGCAGATGTTCTTGATGTAGGTGAATTCCTGATATTGCTAATGCTTTAGATAGCTGGAATATACTTTCCTGAATCCTTCCTACCAACATGGAATCATTCATAGTAGCAACTTTCTTCTTTTCTAGGTAACCAGGTGCCTACCACTTAAGCATGTGTTCTTAATGCAATTGAATTATATTATATATATAATTCAATATACTATAAAGTTAGAATTAAAAGACTATTCAGTTCTAAGCCATTGGAGCTAAGATATTAAGCAAAACATAATACAATTTTAATACAAAGCCAACAAACAACTTCCAGATTCTAAAATATCAAAGACTGAGAAAGAAATCTTTAAGTTCAACATGAGATTCAAATTTGGGTTAACTGATAGCTAAAAGGCTAATAAATTCTGATATAAATTGAGATTTCCCTAACTACAATCCAAGTTATGAAATACAGTTTTCATTTTAGAATGACTTTGATGTATACTTAAACAAAGAAACTTCTTGACGTTTTCAGTAAACAGATGGATTGATCAACATTTCTATGATTTTTAAGGAAAGCAAAAAGCTGTAAAACATTTTATAAATTTTTGTGTATTTGGAGAAAGGGTCTCTAAACATGACAGACATGTGCCATACTCCACTCACTTGTATCACTTTTCTACACTACAATGAACAGGAAATTAAAGAAGCCTTATTAATATAGAAGATTAATTTTTTGTTTTCATGGAATTTTGTTCTTTATTGTTGTTAAGGCAATTTGCCTTCCTTGTCTTGAATACTTGAAAATACACATTGATTTCTAAAACTTGCCTATCTGACCATCCATCCACCTACCCATCCATTGTGCATCCATCCATCAACTCACACATTCACTTCACATAGATATTGTTGCCAAGCATCTTCACTAACATTATCATGATAATAGAACTGTTGAGTTCTATTCTAAACCCTTCACAGTCATCTCTTCTGCAAATCACAGCAGGTAGTGGGAATACTGTCATTCTCTTATAGCTGAGAGCTAAATACACCAGGTCAAAATTCCATGTTTTAAACTATGGCTTGATTTGGGTTTGATTTGTCAAGCTATTGCACCTGTAACTTCAGTTGTTTAAAGTTTGTAGACTTTTGATTAGCGGTACTATAATAATATCAAAGCAAGTATTTCCAAACTGCTGAGGATGTGTGTGGGCTTGACAATGCATAATACATATCATAGAAAATTATAATATGAAGCGATTATAGAGAGCCATTTTGAAAATAACACAGAGTCACAAAAGTATACAGATTAGATGGCCAATATGTTTTTTCTTGATTGCTAGTATCTCTTGTATAGCCAATGTAGATGTATACGTTTTCACTTACATATTTAAGGAAAATGTAATTCATTTTTTCCAACATAACATAATTTTAATTTAAATATGCATGGAAATGTCATTATGATAATTAAAATACAAAATTTGGGTCTATGGTATTATAGCAACATATTTTGAGAAACAAGATTATGACTGTAATGATGCAAACCAGATATTTACCTTCAGACGCAATGTTTTTACATTATCAGGTGGCAGGGCAGAACTGTGGGCCTTTGTCCTGGTGCTGCTGATGGTTAGTTGGAGCATCTGACACTCAAGTAACATGTTTCATGTTATTTCAAATACTCGGGGAATGTGTAATTCATAATGAGGCATTTTCTGTATTGGAAAACCTGAAATGTATAAATCTGAATTATTTATAGAAAATTCAGTTTCATTTAAGGGAACACAGTGGTCTAATATAATATGAATGGGACATAATACTTTCTAATGCTATGATTTTCCTTAGTGGTATTCTATAACAACTTTATACTCTAACTCACCATAGTTTAAATACATTAGAAATACATCAATTTACTTACAGTGCGGGAGTACACGTAGATGAGCACACGTGTGCTAAGGTGCATATGTGGAGATCAGAGGTCAACTTAGCAAGTCAATTATGCTCCTCTACTAGAGGGATTCTGGAGCTGGAGCTTGGGTCCATAGCCCTTCCAGCAAGCACCTTTACCCATGGAGACATCTCAGTAATCATTAACTTAAGAGTTATAACTCACCAGAGCCACATATATCCTGAGGTGTCTGATAACTCACTTGAGATTTGGGACAATAAAATCTTAGGAGCGAACCTTAACACCCTTGCTAAGGGTACTATATGTTGTCCATCTTCAGGCAGTATCCCGTTTCCATGATACCCTCCAAGATGATGAGTGCTAATCCCGAAGAAGACCCTTTGGACACTTTTCTCCAGTATATTGAGGATATGGGGATGAAAGCATACGATGGTCTGGTTATTCAAAATGCATCCGACATTGCCCGCGAGAATGATCGCTTGAGAAATGAAACAAATCTGGCTTACCTGAAAGAGAAGAATGAGAAAAGGCGAAGACAGGAAGAAACAATCAAACGGTAAGTACAGACCACTGCATTGCACGAGGGAGTTTACAATTCCTAGTAAGATTGTGTTACTGACACCTGGCCCAGAAGGGGCTGGTCAGAGTCTTGGCAGGGAACATAGTAAAACGGATACCTGGATGCTACCAAAGGCTCGTCCCTCCTGCTGTGAGATCCTGACCTTAGTTAACAACAGTTACTTGATTGTATTTTGTGCATATGGAGGTACAGATGGGCTGGGCAGAGAATTCAATTTTCTCTCTATAAAAGCCTGTGTTGAACAACTTCTTGGTAAAAACACCAGGGAGCTCAGACACATTTGTAACAGCCAAAGTTTTATGAGAATGTCCACCTTTAATGGCCAATGTTTATAGTTCTTACCTTAAAATAGAGTTCATCTTCTTCCTAGGATATGACCAAGACCAGTGACTAATTAGACATGTATGTGCCTCTGACGTACTTGGAATCCTTGGTGTACACTCCTGAGCAAATTTTATGGAGATTACATCTCTTGGTTTGGTACCAAGTGTTCCAAGTTTGTTCAGACGACATTGCTTTCATGATGCGGCACCTAGAGTGCCAAACTAATGAGCCACAGACTGCAACCCTGCAAATAGAGGTTAAGCTCCCAGTGTGTGCACACAGAGGGCACACAACTTCTGCTTTTTACAGAAAAATTAATCAGGTTGTTTTCTGATGTGGTACTCTGTGGACCACAGCTTTGTGGAATCCTGTTTTATTATTGTGGTTCATTTGTTAAGTTCAAAATTTCAAAATGTAGAAAACTCCTCCTTTCAGTTGTCTGCACGGCAGACTAGTGATGGGATATTGGGATAGTTCATAAAGGATTGTCATCTAATGTTTTAGTCACATATTCTCTGGGAAGATTAGGATATTAAGAAAATAAAAATGATTTTTTTCCAAGTTCAATTATTTAGGTTGTAAAGCGACAAGGCAATGTTGCAAAAAACTAATAATTTAAAGAAAATATTTTACATGCAAAAGAAAGATGGAAAGAGGTACGAGGAGGGGTGGGATGAAAGAGTAAGGAAGGAGGGATAAAACTAGAAAGAGATGTTTTAGAAGAATATACTATTTTACTTCTGAATTATTAAAATTTTACCCAGCTTAACTTAAAATTGATTCCTTGCTGTAGTATGTTAGGTATCTTTTAATATTTTTTCTTATGTAGCATTTCTGACAGACTTCTACTTACGTATGAGTGTCTTATTTTAATTTTGAATGTTGAGTTTTTAAAAATTCAAAGCAAAGAGGATCGGTTGCATGATTTCTAGAGCATAATAGTACTGCAATTTAAAGTTTTGCAACCTTGCATTTGCAAATCGACAATTAATTGCTTTTTCTAAGTGCATGAATAGACTTATTTATGGTAACATCTGTTGGCTCTTTCTGGCATCACAGCGTACACATCCCTCCCACTGGCTTCCAGGTTTTATTATTAACCTTTAATAGGATTCTGCATAAATATCTAAACACAGAGACAACAGAAGTGGCTGTTTCTAGTGCTTTTCTGACATGTGTTTAAAGAGGCATGAACCATGGAAATCTGAAGTCTAAGGCACTTGGGAACAATATCCAGATAAGTAGAGATACATCAAAACCACGCCAATCAATGATGAGGAACATCACAGCGATTTGAATATGTGAATTTGCAATCATTTTGTTGGATTAATCAAACTGCTTTCTTTCTTTTTTTTTTTTTTTTTTTGTTTTTCGAGACAGGGTTTCTCTGTGGCTTTGGAGCCTGTCCTGGAACTAGCTCTTGTAGACCAGGCTGGTCTCAAGCTCACAGAGATCCTCCTGCCTCTGCCTCCTGAGTGCTGGGATTAAAGGCGTGTGCCACCACCGCCCGGCTCAATCAAACTGCTTTTTACTACTGTGCTACAAAGCACAGAATGTAGCTCAGATCACTTACTGGGAAAAAAAAAACCTGAAAATGGTCTGTATTGACTTCCACCTTGCACATTGGACTTAAGCATATTAAGACATTAGGCTCTACTCTAGCTTGAGGATAGAATTAGCACCAACTGTACATCGATTCTCCTGTTTTCTTGTAACTTATTAGAACTGATGCGGGGTTGTTACTAAGATGGCTGCGGTAAAACTGGGTAAAGTAGGTACATTTTGGAAACCATATGAACTTTTGGATTGATGAGACTTAGGCATTGAGTATGAAGAATGAAAGGCAAGGAGCTTCTGTGTGGCCTTCTGTTGTTCCCTCTGTGTGCTGCTGTTGCTTGAACTATCAGGATGGCATTTCTATTTAATGAAATGGCAAAGACCAAAAGTGAAGCAAATTTAAGGCAAATAACAGGGAATGGGAGCTGATTTTGATGTGCAAATGTTGAAAGGCTTTGAGCTGCTCAGGTAGAGATTCTGGATGGAAACTTGGATAAAAGACTTTGTGTAGAGTTCTATGTGGTAAGAGGGAGAAACATCTTAGTCTCCCATAGGCTTTTAAATCATATACTTACAGGACAACAAAGACAGCTAGTACTTAAAATTTAAAATTATCAAAAACCCAGGACAATTCCCCAAGGCACCTAAACCTCACAGGATAAAGACAGTGGAAGAACCCAGTAAGTGTAGTCAGGGAGCCCCAAAGGAAGACTCAACAAGGTCAGAACCACAGCATTGGAGGAGAGCCAGCAGAGGAAGAAACAGAGACAGACTCACTGGCATGCCCTTCTTCTGCGAGAAGCTTCCCTGTAGCTACCAGTTCAAGGCAGGACCAGAAGCTTGGGACAGCTCTCAGTGTAACACATTATGCCAAGGAAAAGACCAAAGTGCAGGCCTGGCCCACTATAGATCTAAAAGAGGAAGTCACAAAAGACTTACAGAAATAAACCATCTGAGAGTCCCTCATACTCAGAAGAGAGTCACTGGTAATGTAAAAATGACCAAACTGGCATTGTAGTAAGAACGATGGGGCATCTCTAGCCTTAGGTAAAGATGATCATTTTCAAATTAACATTTAACTCTTGCCCCATAATGGTTGAATGTTTTAGGAATTAAAATAGATGCTTTATGCCGTGCTATTTATAACTCAGTTCTTCTTTATTCAACCCTATCCCAAATCTTTTTACTGGGATTCTAATTTAATGTGTAAATATCTTGGAAGTATAAGGATCCTATGAGAGCCCAAAATTGTTGAAACTTCTCCAAATCACTTTTCTTTTCCAAAAGCAAAACCCATGTGAAGCAAAATGGCTCAAATGCCTTTGAATGTGATTGGGGAGGTGCTTAGAGAGGGAAAAAATATGAACAAAGCCAGACCATCAATGCCCCTGTTTGAGGAGGAGTCCAAAAGTCTTTTTCACTGCCTTGGGAGAGGACTGGCTGAGGCATCTCCTCGAACAGTACAGTCTGTGTATCGTTTTAATGTCTGGATTCAGTTTAATTTTGTTCATGTAAGAAACAATATCCCAGAGGCTTGGCATTTTCAAATGATAATCTCTCCTTGTTGTATGTTTTCTCTTTTCTTTTTTTTTTATCATATCACCTCAGTATTCCCAATGAGAAATGTCCATTTTTTAGAAAGTCCATCAACTGGTTTCTGTTCAAACATACTTTTGTGGGATTCTGGAACCCTGGTAAACACATTCAAATTGAACATATATATCAGTTTTTTTTTACCTTGCAATTAATATCAAATAGAAAAAAATCAGAAAGTTATTAAAAATACCATCTAATTAATTAAAATTACTTCATCTGTCTGCTGAATGCCTTCAAAATATATTCTGTGATTTAATACATGGGACATAAATGCCAGAAATTCTCAAAGGCAGCACATTTGACCTTGAAAAGGCATTGATGGTAATTCTCTGTGAAATGCGCCAGTTGCAATTTCAAAAATGTGCCGACTGCCAAGGCATGCTTAAAACATGGAAATAGGATTTCATGTGCTTGGCTTTCTGGACCACATACTGCTGAAACGCCCTTTGTGTTCAAGCTGGGAAGCTTTAACGCAGAGCCCTTAGACAAACAATATCTCCCTCGCTTTTTCTATGATCTAAGTCACTTAGGTTTTTCTAAGCCCAGTTTCTTATTTCTAAACTAACTTGAGCCCTTGTCACTATTAAGTTCCTTGTATCTTCCCTTCTATCTGTCATACGGGCTTTACTGAAAAGACTTGCTGGTAAAAATGAAACACTAAATAAAGAGAAGAATGACATTCTTAGTGCTTCTCTTAACAGTTTAAAGTGACATTTGGTAAGAAAGAGAGAAACCCGTAGAGGAGAAAATTAATGAATAATGAAAACAATCATTTCAGTGGCTCATTGTCTCTTCTATTTTAAATCCCAAAGGTTTTGTACTGGCATGAGTAAATGAGACTTATTTTTATCAAGTAGCCCACAAGAAAAACAAGCATGCAAAATTACCTTTCAACAAGATATTTCATTTAAGATGGTTTGGAATGCACTAGTGGATCATAAATATGGAGAAAGGTGAGAAACAGTCTTTGGTGGTGAGCGTGTTTGATTGTGGCCAATAAGAAGGAAGGAAGTGATGAATGACAGGTGACCTGTAGGGCAGTGGTCCTCTGTTTATAGGTAACCCCTTGTTAGGTCATCAAATGAGGACAGTCACTGAAGAAGATGAACAATCTGAAGGCCGTCTTCTATACCACAGGTACAACTGGTTTCTGGCATTCCTTTAGAGCAAAATTCACTTTGAATTCTGGAAGTCTTCACATTTGTTTATCCTGAAAACAATGTAAGACATATTGCTAAGTAAAAAGCAACAAGAAAATAAATATTCACATCTTTTTCAAGTATAGTCTTCTCTGTAGGAAGCAGTTGGTTGTTTTTCTCCTAATGAAAGAAATGCTGCATTAGTGAAATTTCTCCAAACATTGTGAGTCTGGAAGACAGCTCTTGACTTCAGCAAAGTGTTTCTGACACAAAGGACTACTTAGGCTGATTACCAGTGTCTCTATTCCACATGGATGCCCTCAGGGGATCTATATGAGGCTATATTTCCCCTTTAAAAGTGACAGTCTGAAATAGAATTAGATTACACATGGCTCCTTTTAAAAAGGCATGCAGTTGTATATTTGTGTATGCACTTGAAAACTGTGTAGATTGCAGAGTTTCAGATTTCCTGTTATGCATCGGGAATCAAAGTACCACTATAGTCTCTCTTGGACTTTTAGGGAGAAAGCTACAATAAGAAATAGGAATTTTTAATTTATTTTTCATGCACTGATTTACTACTGCCACAAAATGACATGGATATGATACCAAATTTGTAAATCAGTTTGTTTTGTTGAGATAAAATCATAGTGACACTGAGAATGCTTATCCACAGACAAATGGTCATTTATACAAATAATTTAATAAGTTTTGGCTTTTGAATTTTCCTCACAACATGATGGAAAACATTGTGGTAACAGAGAAAATGGCATTGATGTACATTTTGTGAATGGTAAACCTACTCAATGCAGCATAAGCATCCACTCTGGTCACATATATTTCTCCTGAGGCATTTGCTCTCAACACAGGCATGCAGCAATGTAAAGTTTCCTATATTTGCATTAGAAAGGATACTTAAAAACATCATTCCATAAGCAAAGTGAACAAAGGTTCAGAAACACAGGGCCCTACAGCTAGCCTTCTAGTGTAAAGACTATCTACAGGTAGCAGAGGAGTAGCCCCTAGCTGGCCATTGCTTCTAGGCTTAGATGAGCACTGGAGTGAAGCCCTTGGCCATAGCAGCTTGCCAGTGCCTGGGCTGCCATGAATCTGTTTATCTGATCTGATGTGAGTTTCTGACCTAATTTTACTGTAGGACTTAGTGTTCAGGCCGAAAAAACAAGGTTAATGTGTTGATCCAGAGTGAGATTAAACAGCAGAATCTCCTAATGACCCTCTCTAATTTTGGCTTCCTCTTGTCCTTGTGATTAATCCAAACCACTTTCCTATTAAGCATTGCAGAGTACCACAAACTGTTTTGCTTGGTTTTGGTGTTATAAACCACATATCCAGTCTTTTGCTGAGTTGAATGAGATAACCAAATATTAACAGTAACAAAATGCATAAGAATTTCATTTTAATTCATAGAACCCCAGACTTAGAGGAAAAGGTTCAGTAAGCAGCCTTGAACACCCCTTTGGTGGTTATTCTTTGCTGAGCCAGAAATAATGTCTACAAGGATGGCTACGTGTACATCAGCTTACTAAAGGTTTTCCAGGGATGGCGGTGGAAGTTAACGTTGTTGACTACTTAAGAACACAGTGTGGTAGGCAAATGGTGTTGCTGTGCTGCCCCACTATTTTCAGCAAGGGTCACCCCTGTCCCAAGATGATTAATACATATTTTACAAATCATCAACTTGCGATTTACACTATGCTAATATTTGCAATATTATTATGATGGTGATTGGTGTCCTTTTTTATTCTTCTGGCAGTAGAGATTAAAGCCCACAGGAATGGGGCTTTCAGTTGCCTTGTGAAGGTTTTTGCCTATTTCAGTTTCTAACACCATGATTTCAGAACATCTAGGCTTTCTGTTGCTCGGTCCTAGTATGCTTTAAGGCGATCAGTATCTGTTCTGTATCTGAAATAAATAGACAGATGCTAGCAAGAGGAGGGGCTTTTTTAAACAGAGCCACATGCAGACAGTGCAGTTCCCAGGGTGAGTTCTCTGATGCTGGAGAAGCAGCAGACTTCTGGACACCTAACTCAGAGACAACTGAGAAACTTAAAGGAACCTCTTTGCAAAAGTGAAGGTACCCTTTTCTTAATACACAGCACTAAATTGTTTACAGATTCTTTGGGAGGCTTTGGTTACCATTTCCTACCTAAGGTTATTTTAATACACAATTTAAGTTATGAGAGAATACTCTCAACCTTTTATGTAAATATGGCATTTATAAAAATGTTGAAAAATAACAAATGCAGAAAAGGATATTGGGGAACTAGAATATGAATCAGTGAATATTTTTATTTTTTCGTACTAAATGTAAAATCGCTCCTGGAGAATGTGACTAATGTAATGAAATTGACAGAGTATCCCCTAAGCATGCTAATAAAATGGCCTCTAAGGCTTCCGTCCAACTTTGAACATGCCTGAAGAAAATGTATGCATTACAAATGTGTGGGTTACCTTGAAATTAATTATAATTGAAAGTTGATAGAAAGAAAATCAAACCTTTCCCTGTGAATTTCTGCTGGGGACATATGCCACTAATTGAAAGTTGTTTCCACTGATTCTCGTACCTGAAAATATTCATGCCTCTGCTGGAATATGGACATGGTCAGTCTGCCAAGCTGCGGGGGGGGGGTAGGGGAATCTCCTTTGCTTTGTCTTAATGAACAAGCATGATGTATCAGGTAGATGTTTTAAAAATACAAAAAATAAGGATGTCTTTCTTAAGTGTCTTTCAGCCATTTTGGATTCCTCTGTTGAGAGTTCTCTGTTTAGGTCTGTACTCCATTTTTTATTGGATTATATGATCTTTTGGTGTCCAATTTCTTGAGTTCTTTGTATATTTTGGAGATCAGACCTCTGTCTGTTTGATGTGGGGTTAGTGAAGATCTTTTCCCATTCTGTAGGCTGTTGTTTTGTCTTTTTGAGCGTGTTCTTTGCTTTACAGACAACTGGGAAACTTAAAGGAACCTCTTTAAGTAAAAAGGTACTTTTTATTAATTGTTTCTCTCAGCGTCTGTGCTGCTGGGGTTATATTTAGGAAGTGGTTCCCTGTGCCAATGCGTTCAAATGTACTTCCCACTTTCTCTCCTATAATGTACAGTGTGGCTGGCTTTATGTTGAAGTCTTTGATCCATTTGGACTTGAGTTTTGTGCATGGTGATAGATATGGATCTATTTTCATTTTTCTACATGTTGATATCCAGTTATGCCAGCACCACTTGTTAAATATGTTTTCTTTTTTCCATTTGATATTTTTTGCTTCTTTATCAAATATCAGGTGTTCAAAGATGTGTGGATTGATATCCGGATCTTCTATTCGGTTCCATTGGTCCTCCTGTCTGTTCTTATGCCAGTACCAGGCTGTTCTCAGTACTGTAGCTCTGTAGTATGGTTTGAAGTCAGGGATTGTGATGCCTCCAGAAGTTCTTTTATTGCCCATGATTGTTTTGGCTATCATGGGTTTTTTGATTTTCCATATGAAGTTGAGTACCGTTCTTTCAAGGTCTTTGAAAAACTTTGCTGGGATTTTGATGGGCATTGTGTTGAATCTGTAGATTGCTTTAGGTGAGATTGACATTTTTACTATATTAATTCTGCCTACCCAAGAACAACTCTGAGATTCCATCTTACACCTGTAAGAATGGC
The DNA here is from genome assembly GCA_004026605.1 of Ondatra zibethicus. NCBI lineage: Eukaryota > Metazoa > Chordata > Mammalia > Rodentia > Cricetidae > Ondatra > Ondatra zibethicus. Next base: position 36,928 of record PVIU01014807.1, read on the forward strand.
CAAAATCAAAAACACTGATGACTACTTAAGCTGGAGAGGTTGTGGGGAAAAGGGAACACTTCTGCATTGCTGGTGGGAATGCAAGCTGGTAACACCCCTTTGGATGCCAGTGTGGTGATTTCTCAGAAAATTAGGAAACAACCTTCCTCAAGACCCAATAATACCACCTTTCTGTATATATCCAAAGGATGATCAATTGTGCCACAAGGACTTGTGCTCAACTATGTTTATAGCAGCTTTGTTTGTCATAGCCAGAACCTGGAAACAACCTAAATGCCCCTCAAAGAATAGATTTAAAAAATGTGGTACATTTACACAATGGAGTACTATACAGCAGAAAAAAATAACGACAGCTTTAATTTTGCAGGAAAATGGATGGAGCTAGAAAACATTATTTCGAGTGAGGTAACCCAGACACAGAAAGACAATTATCACATGTACTCGCTCATAGGTTGTTTTTAAACATAAAGCAAAGAAAGACAGCCTACAAACCACAATCCCAGAGAACTTAGACAACAATACAGACACTAAGAGAGACTTACATAGATATAATCTACATGGGAAGTAGAAAGTATAAAAAGACAAGATCTCCTGAGTAAATTGGGAGCATGGGGACCTTGGGGGAGGGTTGAAGGGGGAAAGGGAGAGGCAGGGAGGGAAGCAGAGAAAAATGTAGAGCTCAATAAATATCATGGAAAAATACAAAAAAAAGACCAATATTTAGAATCCATTATTTTAATTAGTCAATTACATTTTAGTATTTGATTTGGGGATAAGTACAGTGCTCATTATATTTTTGTGTTGGACTAAGAAATGCAGGGTCTCAGTGGAATGAAAATGAACATGACTAAGGAGAGATGATTTCCTATCAGGCAAATGTACTACATAGCTGTTTGATGTCTATATTGCTTTTATCATTACTCCTTTATTGAGCATCTTTTATGTCAAGCATTACTTTCCATGCCTAGGTTAAGTAAGTGACAAAGTTGTCCAAAAGGAGGGAATTGAATTTTAGGACATCACAAGAGTATAGTTTAAACCAGGTTGCTCAGTCTGTCTTACATGGCACGTCACATGTGAACCAAGAGCTGAGAGGGAAGGAGGGAATCATGCTGTCTGGAGCAGGAGACTTATAGGAAGACAGGACACCATAAGAACAGTTCAGAGGAGCACTTTTGTGGACAAGAGGAAAAGCAAGATCAAGGGTGTGATTAGAACAGGGCTGAGTAGGTGAGGTAGAGAAGGCGAGACAATCGGGGCAAGAGAGGTGGTGGGTGGACTTTCAGGGACCTTGGGGTTACTGATATGATTTGATTTCAGAGAAACTGGCATAAAATGGATAGCTACTGGGGTCTTTGAGGTGAAGAATGAGAAATCTGATTCCTATAACTGAAAAAATGGTCTTTTATCTGCTCTCTGGTTCAAAAAGGAGGGAGACAGGTACTCCAGCTATAGAATGACTCTGAGTTGAGGGTAGACTGTGGCCTGGAGGTAAGGTGTCATACATTTGGTTTCAGGTGCCTATTGGGCTTCCAGTGATTTAATAATATATGTATTGTTTATGGTTCATTTACAAGAATTTGTATGTATAAAACTAAAAAGTTTTGGAGACATTCATGCTAACAGGTGCATGAATATATGCATACATATTTAAGCTCAATGAAAGATTTTATTATCATTATTATTGTTATTATTATGATAAAAATATTGGGCATAGAATCTCCTAACATTTTTGTCAATGCATAATACAGTAGTTTCACTCAGCAAATTTGAAACTTATATTCATTGAAGAGCAAAGAGCATCTACATTAACTAGAACAAATGGATAATTTCCCAGAGGAATTGATTTTGTGTGTTTATAGGAGTCAGTGACCTTGACTTCTCAGAACTATGCATTGAGAGACTCATATACGTTAAAATTAACAATCCTAATGCTGTAATTTAAGAAGCAAGGTGAAACACAAACGGAGACCAGTATGACACTTGACACTCTCAAGTAGAAACAATGCCTTTATGAATGAATAGACTCATTATTACCATTGGTAATATTCATGTACAGTCTTTTGATAACTGTGGAGAATGGAATAATTAGTCTGCTAATTGATGTATATAGTGCACAAACCCTGTTTTAAGGTCTTTTGATAAACCTGCAATTTCTGCCCATTGTAAGGAGGAAATTTGGAGCCCTGCTGGGTATGAAATCAAAGTGAGGAACAGCCTAACAGTGTTGAAATTTGAGTGTCTAAATACAAGATGAGATTAGAGTCTTTACTTGCTAGATTTAGTAAGAGCCATATGAAGTCATTTAACTACTTTTAAACTTATTTATTTGTTCTTTATTTAGAAAAAATAATTATTTTGCTCAATGGTTAAATCACAGAATAGGTACATGGGGCCCACTGGCTTGTAAGGGAGCCACCACACATCTGCCCATGGCTGGTAGCCTCTGTGACTGCAAGCATTGTTGTTGACGTTGCTATGATTGGTTCTGTGTAGATGGAGATTGCTCATTCGTTTCCCAGCCACCCAGACCTGAATAATCACATAAAACTATATTAATTACAACACTGTTTGGCCAATAGCTTATGCATATTCCTATCTATCTCTTCTATCCTAAATTAACCCATTTCTATTCATCTGTGTATCACCACGAGACTGTGACCTACTTGTAAATTTCCCGAGTCCTTCTCCTTTGGCAGCAACATGACTTCTCATTGACTCCACCTATTTTCTCTCTATGTCTCTGTTCTGCTTTTCCCCCTAGCTTTACTCTGCTAAGCCATTGGCTGAAACAGCTTATCTGTTAACCAATAAAAGCAACACATATACAGAAGAACATCCCACATCACTTCTGTACCCACCATTTTCCCTTTTTAACCATATAAGACTGCTCCATTACTCATTGTATATAGTTCCATGTTCAGAGCTGTTATACTTCCATCAAAGCTAAAAAACCAATATAGAAGTATCTCTGCTTTGAAGATTAACAAATGACACACACAGCCAAAAACTTCCAACCTTTTCATCCCTTTCATCATATTCATATATGTTCTTTATTGTTCTTTTCCCTAAAATGTCTTAAAAATTACAGGAGGAAAAAATAGTTATACAGATATATTCAAAAGGAATCAGTCTTTGATGGGCTTGCATCCTCATTATTAAACTGATAGCCAAGAGAAAGGAAACTATCTCTCATGGAGAGTGTGCTTTCTAGCCTTTGTCATACCACATTGGGATGAACTCACCCAGTGTGGCAATGTAACATAATCCAACACAACACATGCTATCCATAGTGCAATCTGATAACCAATTTCCACATTTTTCAAAGGAATTACCTTGAACATTTGCTTTCTTAGAGTGTGAACTGTTACTATGTTTACTCTTTTGATGAAAATGCATCTTTTCTATCCAACTGCTACAACATTTTTGCTGTAGCTAAGGAGTATCCATCAGTAGTGAATCGTGAAGGTGAAACCACTATCACATGTCTCAAGTGCTCACTTCCAATGCTTTGCACTTGTGTTCCTCTTCATGAAAGCAGTACCTTTTCTGTCCCAGAGCATCAACTCCTCCCAAGATATTTCTTCGCTGTGTAAGTATTTGAGGATGTTGGCCAGGCTGGCCCTGCCATGTTCCCAACTGCCCTTTGCCTGGGGAAAGATTTCTTCCTGTTTCTTTCTCTTTGGTGCTGTAATTATAACTCAGGCATGTCCAGCTTTTTGACAAAGTGTACCAGACATCTATGGGGAGAATTGAGCTTCTTAAAAATTTCCTGGGGAAATGCTTAACTTGCAAGGATGCCTGTTGTCATTTTTCACATATACTTAAAAAATGATGTTGGTATATATGTTAATAGTTGAAATATATATAACTATCTAAAATATGCTGCATTTTATTTGGAGGGTGAACAATATTTTGTGATTTACAAGAACTGTAATAGAGGCCGGCAATAAAGAAATTAAAAGAAATGACAAAGGTGGAATAAGCAGTAGACCATGAACATGTGGATCCTTCTCGCAGGACAAGGGAGTGATTCCCTGGGGCTCCCTGCCCATTCCAGCTATGAAGCAGTAGTCTTTCAGGTGACACAATGTTCTGAGACTATCCATCCTTACATTTTTGGAAAAGTATCAGTATTTCAAAAGTCCATATTCAATAAAGAATATTCTCTTTGTCCCATTGCCTTTGGTTGATTAAGCAAATAGAGAAGAGATATGTAGTTGATACTTCTTGTCAAAATAAATAACTACTCTCTTTTTTTTTGAAGTCCATAAAACCTAACATGTCTTAGCAGACGAAAAGTATTTTTTATTTATAAAGAATTCTGATGATGTGTTTATAAGCCTTGCTAGTATAAACATTCATTTTGAGAAATTAATTAATCTAGATGTCAAATATTTTTCTTAGACTGGTTCATCTTTTTCTTATAATTATACTTTTATAACTTCTTAATGATTCATTGGAGTTTAAATTAATTTTTTAAGTTTCCATTTTATTAATCCATTCCAATTCAATATTTCTTTTTAAATTTTGTAATTGTTCTATTCAGTCCTCCTGCAGTTATTTAAAAAGCTTTGGCATTTCAAATAAAAATAGAGCAGAACACATTTGAAAACATGGTACGTAGTTCAACAGATTAAATGGGATAAAGAGAGATGGGGGAGGGGGTAAAAGTTACTGCCCAGTAAAAGGCTTTTTAGCAAATCATACTGAATCTTATTAATAAAGAATACATTCACTAAAGCTATGCAATCAATCTGCCATGTGCATTAGTGATGTCTAGCTCAATTCAGGTAGATAAATTGTTCTCTAAGTGTCAGTTGGCTGCCACTCAATCACAATACCCATAATATATGCCTTGCTGAATTTTCTCTGATTCATGACAGTATTTTTGCCTCACAGTGTTAGACTAGACTATACAGGTGTAACAGAAGAGTGTAAAAAAGAAAGGATATCTTGCTGGAGGGAAATTTAATAACATAAAGGATGGTGTATGTAAGCAATCTACCAAAAATAAGCTGCAGGGCATAATCCAGCTGAACACTATTGTCAAGTGTTGGCTAAAAAGAAATCAGGAAAAGTGAAGTCAACATAGAGCTGGAGGACTCCAATGAGACTATTACCGCAGTGTAGACTTCTATCCACCGCCAGGTACCATTAAGTTACAGAGGATGAGAAAGGAAGAGAAGGAAAACGGAGTAACCATTTGCTTCCTTGAGTTTTTGAATTACATAGTTGTAGCTTGTTTTCTAACCTTGAATGATGCATTTAATGGTGAGGCCCGTGACTAATACCTTTTCCAATGAGTGGCTGTCAGGAGCACTCATTGTTATGAACGGATACTTCTTACAAGCCCAATACAATGTTTTTTTGTGAGACTCTGGCTTAAATTGACACCATGGGATTTTTCTAAAGGAGCCAATCAATTTCACATGCGACCTGAAAACACAAGCACCTGTTTTTGAACCTATCGTCAAAGGGAAAGGGTTCTGTCACTTTGCAAAAGATTAAAAGTCTCCAAGGAGATATTGTGAATGGGAGAGAGCATTTTGAAATGAGGTGGAAACACTAAGCTTGCACAATTATATGATTGTATTAAAGTAGAGAAGTGAAAGATTAGAATGGTATTGGGTTTTAGGAAGGAATACTGCTTGGGGATTTGTCCTTAATGCAGTGACCTTATCTGCCCAAGTCTTTCCATTTCAGTGTGACTTAGAATTGTAAAAAGAAGTCAGCTTAAAGGTATCAACAAAGCCCCTTGTGTAAGTTCCCTCTAGCAAAGAGCCTCTTTAGCTCAATGCAATTGGCAATCTTGGTTTGAAGCAGACTTTGATTTAGTTAACATGAGAGCTGAATGACCTCTGCCACCCCAGAGCTGAATGAAGAGTTCATTGCAGGTTTGATGGCATGTATGAATTAATGCGTCAAGAGAACCTGGGAGCACAATGCAAAGGCCATTGTGAGCATACAGAGACAGAGAGAAACCCACACACAGCGACACAAGGCTGTCATATACAAGAATGTGAGTGTTTAATTTGAAATGATAAATGCATGGATGTGATATCAGTACCCATTTGTAATGATCAGGTTCATGATGATCAACCTCGAGCAATGATTAACCATGTAGCTTGAGCCTCTTGCTTGGTGATAGTCGGGATGCACTGTGCTTGGGCAGGCAACAAGACAACATGTTGTAGATATATTAGTTGGTCTCAACTCCTTGATGGGGTACATTTAGTTAATAAAAAAACACATTAGTCATGAATGCATTATCAGATGTAATATATGTTGACTTATAAGACTATGTCAGGTGGACAGATGGCGTCATTTTAATCCGTATGTACATGATATCACATTTAAGATTGGCACTGAAATTTACTACCAAGAATCTAAGGTCAGACTGAGACTGTTTAATGTTTAAGTTCATCTGCATTCATATATAGACTTTGGGGAAAAGCCCTCAGGCTTTATAAATTCATTACGAAATGATGACGTATTTGTACTAAAAATGTTACTCTATGTTAAAAATGTACACAGGACAACAATCATTAAAGTTCAAGTTTTGTCAAATTATTTTTCTGATCCTATACAAGTAATTTGAATTATTGAATAACTCACATCCTCTAAATATTTTCTAGTCTTAGATTGTATTATTCAAATCCCAACTATCATCTCTGTCAAAAGCACATGACTACATAATACAACACTTATAAGCACAGTGAAGGATTCTCCCACATCATGTGGTTTAAAAATGAACACAGAGGTTAAAAAATGTTTCTTTTTTAACTTTGGAATTTAAGAGTTTGCTATGTACTTACAGATCAAGTCCTTATCATTAAATGTCTGTAATGTAATCATTATAGATGCCCAAATATACAATGCAGTCACTAACGTTCTCCTGTCTAAGCCATAAAAAAAAAATCTATCTAAATGTTTAAGATTATATCAATTTGCAATGTCCTCTTTTTATGGTAAGCTTATTTTTATTTCATTATCTTCTGCCACTCTTACTGCCTTAATTTTCATAAACTTAAAGCAATAAATGGAAATAAATCTATTAAAAGAAAACAATTAAAATGCAGAGAAGTTAAGGAATTTTATTCAGTTTTCTAAAAAGACATGTCCACACCCTTGCTTCAATCTCTGAATACATAGGCTTGCAGCATGCTTAAAAAGGCATGGTTATGGAAGGCAATTCATGCAATATTGTGAAAATATAGAATAGCTGTTATTAACTCCAAGTTACTATCTAAACTGGTATTCCTTATCTTACAGTAGCATTGCTTTCTAGAAGCTAAACCTTTTGCAACTATTACTAGAGAAATTGATTTTTATTAATTTTTTCATACATTACAGTTTTTTTCTTTCCCCTCCCTCCTTCCAGATACATTCCATTTCCCTTCTCAGCTAAGATAATGGATTATTTTTTCAGAGTACTTTTATAAAAAGGAGACAGGAGCATATTGGGTTCATGTCTGTGGAGTAGTCATTTTCATCCAACTACTATGTCAATAAAGCATGTCTACAGTCCAGCTAAAAGATCAGCAGCTCACAATTCACACAAAGGAACAGTCATCAGCCAGACAGATTTCCTTCAAACTTAACAGCTTGGTATGTCAGACTGTGTATTTATATTTTAGTTTCTGTGGATGTGATTTTGGTGTGTTGTGGTGGTAGAATTAGTGTGTGTATATATGTGTATGTGTGTATTTATGTGTGTGTAAATTTATATGTGAGTATGTGTATGTTTATATTTGCCTATGTATGTATGTGTACTGTGTTTGTGTCTTATGTGTGTATGTATGTGGCATACTGTGTAAATGTGTTTAGGTGTGTGTTTGTATATGTTTGTATTTGTCCTTGTATATATGCATATTGTGAAAGTGCATGTGTATGTATGGATATATAAATATATGTAGGGGCTTTTGTTTGTGCATGTGTGTATGTATATATGTATTTTTTCTGTGTGTATGTATGTATATTTCTTAGTGAGTGGGCATATTTATGTGTAGGCATATGTAGATTTGTGTCATTGGGTACATGTGTTTAGATTTGTGTGTGTGTTTGATCCATTAGTGATTTGATGGATTTCACACAGAGCACTTCTCACCAGGAATTCATCCAATGAGTAAGGGCACTTTAGTTATTAAATTGAGGTTCCAAGTTAGAGGCCATTAAGCAAATTATTTAGTGCTTTCTGCTTTAGAAGGCAAGGGCATAAGTGCAGCATTTTATAACTGGTTAATTTCATGCTACAATTAAATTCTTGACACACACTGCAATGAGAAACAATATGAAAGGGGGAAATTAAAGGAGACTTTCTATTGTCAGGTTTTTTAATGAAAATGAATATTTTCTAGGATAATTGTGTAATATATTTAAGACATGCATTTTTGCTTTATGCAATAGTAAGCTACCTGTTGTATAAAGAACCATCAAAGAAGAAATACACTTTAATTTTGGATATTTTTATTTTATTCAACCAGCAAGAATTTTATTACAATAGATATTAACTGACACTTTGATGAAGATAATTTCAAAGGCAAATCATTTATAATATAATAGCATTACACTAATATCTTATGTATGCTTATTATATATCTAATTTCCTGTTTGATGACAAGATTATGAGACAGTATAATCACATCTTCGTGTGTGTGTGTGTGGGAGAGAGAGAGAGAGAGAGAGAGAGAGAGAGAGAGAGAGAGAGATTGAAGTACAAACTTGTTTTAATTTATCATAGGGGTAATCATTAAGATAAAGCAAAAGTCAGATAGTTTTCCAGGAATAAGTTATTAACAATGAAATAAAAAGAAAGTTGTAGCCTCCCCTATGGAATTAGCCGCACGTCACACTTCCATTTCTCATGACTCTCCTTTTCTCTCTGTACTTATTTAGTGTCTTCATACTGTGACAATATGGTCTACAGTGTCAGGTTTCCTTTGGAGCCAGAGCTTGACCTGCACCAAACCATGCTCCTCTCCAAAAGCAGGGGCCTGGACCTGAGCTATCCTCCACATGTAACAGCAAGCGTTCAATATTTATTTTTGACGATTTACCGAACGTTCATATCATGGGTTTTACATATGCATGTATCAGAACCTAGAAACATGGTAAACAAAACAAATGAAAAACAGGAAATGCTTATTAAATTCTTCCCCATGGGAAGAGCATCTTTGATTGATATGCCACAAATAACAAAATTACTGAACTATTCATTTGGCTTGCATATTGTCTGTCTCTTTTAAGAGGACCCAGAGAAAGACAATGGTATTAGAGCCCTGATGATGACAGCCATTTTTGCCTTAAAGTAAATTATTTTATAAACTATCTTCCTGATAGAAGTTATTTAAGTAACTATATCAACAAGAGATTATGACCTTAAAGAAACGATACCTTTATTTTATACTGTTTTTTTTTTATCAGATTTTGATTAATACAGAATGCCAGCAAGCTGGAAAGACAAACTTTTCTCTGTAGACATACAGGGAATCCTTAAGCTTTAAAAGTGAGATGTGGCTGGTTTCCCAATATTACCGATTTAAATGAGCCTGATTATATTAACTTTTTGTTGGGCATAGAAAGTATGTGATAAATCTGAAATGTAAACTTAAGAACTTTCAAAAAGTTTCTCTCTTGTCTTTTTTTGCTCTCGTAGAACTTTCTGAATAACTTTATTCATGTCTAATGAAACTTCTTTAGTGTTTCCTTTCGAGACATGAAATCTAAGCTGAGCCAAATTACAATCAGACTGTGGCTTAGAGACCCAGTCAACCCGTGAGAGCCAACAATCTAGCAATTTTTTAAGTGAGTCAGATAATAGCCAAAAGAGTTTTTCACCCAGCAACCCAACACTATGATCCTCCTTCTCCAGTTCTCTCTCTAGTCTACTCTTTGGTTAGAGATCTTTAAAAAAAAAAAAACAGACTTATTTTAAACAAAGAATAAATCTTCAGAGTTCTTATTACCTACAGAAACTGTCAATTATCATGATGGCGTTTATCATCTTTTTACTTACTTATTTGTTTGAAAACAATCTTTTCTCACTTTATATATCAATCCCAGTTCCTAGTTCCCCCCCCTCCAGCTACTCCCCATGTTCCTCCCACCCCACACATCTACTCCTCAGAGAGGGTAAGGCTTCCCATGGAGAGTCAACAAAGTCTGGCACATCACTTGAGGCAGGATGAAGACCCTCCCCCTTATATCTAGTCTGAGCAGGGCATCCCTCCAGAGAGGATGGGCTCCAAAAAGCCAGCTGAAGCACCAGCATAAATCCTGGCCCCCACTGCAAGTGGCACAACAGACTACATAAGTCACACAACTGTCATCCATATTCAGAGGGCCTAGTTTGGTCCTATTAAGGTTCCCCTGCTGTCAGTCCAGAGTCAGGGGGTTCCCACTAGCTCAGATCAGCTGTTTCTGTGGGTATCCCCATCATGGCCTTGACCCTTTTGCTCATATTACTGCTCCCCCATCTCTTCGACTGGACTCCGGAAGCCCGGCACAGTGCTTAGCTGTGGATCTCAGCATCTGCTTCCATCAGTTACTGGATGAAGGTTCTATGGTAACAATTAAGGTAGTCATCAATCTGATTACAGGGCAAGGCCAATTCAGGCACCCTCTCCACTATTGCTTAGTGTCTTAGCTGGGGTCATCCTTGTGGACTCCTGGGAATTTCCCTTGTGTCAGGTTTTACGTTAGCACCATAATGGCTTCCTCAATCAAGGTACCACTTTCCTTTCTCTCACTCTCTGTCCTTTCCCTATTTTGACCATTCTGTTCCCTCATATTCTTGTTCCCTCCCTTTCTTCCCCTCTCCAGTTCTGTCCTCCATTCTCCCCACAAATGCCCCCAATTTTCTCAGGATCTCTTGCCTATTTCCTCTTTCCAGGGGGATTCATGTATGTCTCTCCTAGGGTTGTCCTTGTTACCTAGCTTCTCTGGGGTCATAGACTGTAGACTGGTTATCCTTTGATTTATGAGGGAGTACATACCATGTTTATCTTTATGGATCTGGTTACCTCACTCAGGAAACTTTTTTCTAGTTCCATCCATTTGCCTGCAAATTTCAAGATGCCATTTTTTTTAACTACTGAATAATACTCCATTGTGTGAATGTAATCTTGTATCCTGGCAATTACTGAAGGTATTTATCAGCTGTAGAATTTCCCTGGTAGAATTTTTTAGGTCACTTATGTATACTATCATATCATCTGAAAATAGTGAAATTTTGACTTCTTCCTTTCTAATTTCTATCCTCTTGATTTCCTTTTGTTTTCTTATTGCTCTAGCTAGAACTTCTCACACTAATAGTGTGAGACTTTAACACCTTACTCTCACCACTGGAAAAGTCTTCCAGACAGAACCTTAACAGAGAAATAAAGGAAATAACAGGTGTTATGACTCAAACGTGTTTAAAAAACATCAATAGAACATTCCACCCAAACACAAAAGATTATACCTTCATTTTAAATTGATTTTTATTGAGCTCCACATTTTTCTCTGCTCCTCTTTTTGCCTCTCCCCTCCCCTTCAACCCACTCCCAAGGTCTCCATGTTCCCAATTTCCTCAGGAGATCTTGTCTTTTTCTACTCTCCATGTAGATTAGATTATCAGCACCTCATGAAACCGTTTCTAAAATCAACCACATACTTGGTAACAAAGCAAGCCTAAATACACACACACACACACACACACACACACACACACACACACAAAATTGGAGTTAGCCCTTGTATCTATCTTATCATTGCTTAAAGTTATAAGTCAACAGCAACACTAATTGCAAAAAGGACACGTACTCATGGAAAATGAACAATGGGTCAAGGTAAAAACAAACAAAGCAACTAAAGACTCTCTAGAATACAATGAAAATGAATGCACAACATACCCAAATCTATTGGACATTTTGAAAGCAGTGCTAAGAGGAAAGTTCATAGCACAAAGTGCTTACACAGGAACCTGGAGAAAACTCACACTAGTGGCTTAACAGTACATCTGAAAGATCTAGAATAAAAAGAAGTAGACTCACCCAGGAGGAGTAGACCCCAGAAAATAATCAAATTGAGGGCTAAAATCAGTACAATAGAAACAATGAAATAATACAAAGAGTTAATGAGACAAAAAAGTTGGTTCTTTGAGAAAATTAACATGATAAATAAAACTTTATCCAAACTAACCAAAAGACAAAGAGAATATCCAAATTAAGAAAATCATAAATGGAAAGGATACATAGCAACAGACACCCAGGAAATCCAGAGAATCATTAGTTCATAGTACAAAAAGCTGTGATCCACAAAACTGGAAAATGTAGAGGAAATGTACAATTTTCTGGATAGGTACCACAAATCAAAATTAAATTATGTCAAATAAATAATTTAAATAGACCTCTAACCCTAAGGAACCAGAAGCAGTCATCAAAAGTTTCCTAACCAAAACATCCCAGAGCCTGATGGTTCAGCACCGAATCTAACAGAATCTCAAAGAGGACTTAATACCAATACTCCTCAAATTGTTCTATACAGTAAAACAAATGGACATTGTCAAACTCTTTTTATGAGGCTACAGTTGCTCTAATACCCAAACCAGTGATAGTTTTAGAATTTAAATATGATAGATTTTAAGTTGTAGTTAGTGATGCCATTGTACACAAAACCACACTTAACTATACTTAACTACATGGGCTAGCATGCATCAGTGAAACACTACTCTTTGAATAATATGATAGGATATATTTGGCCAGTGGGTCATGTTATTTTTTTAACTTTCTGGTCTATCAATTGATAGCATTTATCTAATTATTTCCATTGAGGCCAATTCTTCAAATGACCTAATATTTCCTTTTACTTTCCCCAATTTTCTTTTGTTTTGAGCTTTTAATTTGTACTCACTGTTGAGTTGTCTAATTGTTTTTTTGATTCTTATTCAAAATAAAGCTTCAAGGGCAGAAACTAGGACAAATAGTTTCTTGGAGCTTTCTTAAAGTGAGAGAGTAATATGTAAGTAGCTATGAAGATGCCACAGTGGCAATTGGCATTGACTTTGTGCTTGTTGCATGCACTGTCCTAAAAAGCACTCCATATTATATCACATATCCAGATGATTTTTCCATGAGACAGATTGCATTATTTGTCTCAACCTAAATTTCATGTGTACCTGATTCCAAGGAATAGTTCTAGAGAGGGCAAGAAAATAAGAGTTAGAAGGAAGGCAATACTGTGGTGATAAGAACAAAGAACACATACTGGCCTAACCATCAGTTGCTCCTCCTTGAGCCAAGCAGAGCAAATTCCAAAGCAACCTAACAGAATTCCAGAAATACCATCCACAAGGATGTGTGGTTCTTTAAAAGCTGAAAGGACTTTCCAGGTATTTGGAAAAACTAGAGGGCCATTGAATACAAAGATCTGGACTTCAGGAAATCTGTAAAGTAAAAACCTATGACAATGTCTTCAGATTTTCATTTTTCTTTTCTTTTTCTTTTTTTTCCATACATTGTTTTGTTTTATTTTTTTCCATTCAAGAACATAATTAAAGATAAAAAAAATTTTTTTTCCTTTCTTCCCCTTCTCCCGGTCCCCTCCCACTACCCC